>BQNB010130246.1:0-18974 GCA_026074375.1 Tanacetum coccineum | reverse complement strand
TTGTCACAACACAAGAATCACAAATAAATGAGGCTAAGAGTGGTTTATCTTCTACAGGAATGAATGTTGCATCTAATGTTAGAAGACTAATGCATAGAAATTTACATGTCAAGAACAATGTCTTAGCTAACTCTAAGAATTCAGCAATGAAAGTAGCAGTTTACGTTAGGAAAAATAAGCAACCAAATAATACATCAGCAAATGTTATCTCAAACAAATAGAATGTAATTGATGTTGATGTTAAAAACTCTTCTAAAACGAAAACTCTTTTATGTGTTTCTTGTATGCAAAATATGCTTATTCCATGCCATGATAAATGCCTTGTAAATTATAAATTGAATGTGCATTCGAATGTTCGTAGAGCCTTATTCACTAACCCTAGAACACCAAAATCTTCAGACACTACTCATGTAGTTTCCAAGACTAGGTTTTCTAAGAAGTTGGCACAATCTAAGTCTTTAGATACTACTCCTATACTTTCCAAAACTAAGATTGATGTAGGTAGTGTCTTAAAAGTCAATAATAATGTCTCTAGTGCTACTAAGACAAAGAAAGGGATATTGCGAGATATTTCTTTAAGCAACTACATGAAGGACAAAATTCAAACTAGTCGAATATGGTAAAAGTGGTTTGAAGTAAAACCAAATGTTGTTTGGTCTTCCGTTAACACAACTCCGAATGTTCATAATAGTCGTTCAACTGTGAAAACAACGGGCTCTGTTAAAAAATGGGTAGTCAAATTATCCACTTGTCCGAATGTTGTTTCTTCATGTGTTGCAGGTAGTTCAGATCGTTCTGTGGATTGTTGATAGTGGTTGTTCAAAGCATATGACGGGTGATTGATCACTGCTGAGAAATTTCATTGAGAAATTCATGGGTACTGTTCGCTTTGGAAATGATAATTTTGCAGCAATCACAGGCTATGGCAATTATATACAGGGCAATATCACTATTTGCCATGTATATTATGTTGAAGCTCTTGGACATAATCTCTTCAGTGTATGGCAATTTTGTGATGGTAATTTAGAAATAGCTTTTCGTTCTAAGACATGTTATGTGCGAAATCTGAAAGGAGATGATTTGCTCACAGGAGGTTGAGAATCCAATTTGTATACTATCTCCATTTCTGACATGGCTGTTTCTTCACCTGTTTGTCTGATGTCCAAAGCAACTTCGACAAAGTCATAGTTATGGCACTGCAGACTCTCACATCTTAATTTCAGTACCATAAATGATCTTACCAGACTTAACTTGGTTGAAGGTCTTCCAAAATTCAAATATGGAAAGGATCACCTTTGTTTTGCTTGTGAAAGGGGAAAAAGCAAGAAAGCTTCTCATCCACCCAAATTGGTTCCAAGTGAACACTCCAAATTGGAATTACTTCATATGGATTTATGCGGACCAATGAGGGTAGCTTCGACCAATGGAAATAAGTACATTCTTGTGATAGTGGATGATTATTCTTGATATACATGGGTTTACTTTCTTCACTCAAAAGACGAAACTCCAGAGATCATAAAGAAATTCATTGCTCAAGCTTAATTGAATTATAAAGCCAAAGTTTGCAAGATTCGTACTGAATTTAAAAATACGACTCTTAAAGCCCATTATGAAATGTTAGGCATCATGAAACAATTTTCAACTGCTCGCACGCCACAGCAAAATAGAGTGGTTGAAAGACGTAATCGTACTCTTGTTGAGGTTGCTCGAACAATGCTTATCTTTTATCGATTACCTGAATTTCTTTGGGCTGAAGCAGTGGCTACAGCTTGCTTTACTCAAAATCGGTCAATAATTCATACACGATATAACAAAACTCCTTATGATTTATTACGCGGAAGAAAACCGAATGTTGAGTATTTTCATGTGTTTGGCTCATTGTGTTATCCAACAAATGACCGAGATGATCTTGGAAAAATGAAACCAAAGCAGACATTAGGGTTTTTATTGGGTATTCAGAATCATCCAGAGGGTTTCGAATCTATAATCGTTGCACTAAAAAGATTATGGAAACCATTCATGTCAAGTTTGACGAGCTTACAGCTATGGCTTCTGAACATGACTGTTTAGAACCCGTGTTCCAGCGATTTAACAATAATAATTCATCAGCAGAAACCATGAATACCCTATCCAAAGAAGATTTAGATAATTTGTTCGGTCCAATGTTCGAAGAATATTTTGAGAAGAGGTATTCTGATACACCCATCAATTCTGCTGCACAACCGACTCAACTTCATGAAGACTCACCTTCCATATCTTTAATCATTGTTGAAGAACATGAGGCTCCTCCCATTATAACTACATCTGACGAAATAACCTCTCCAATCTCTTTGACAGAAGCTAATGAATTCAATCAAGAAGATTTTGCTGATTTTGATGGTAATTTGAATTTTGTTCCATATAATCCTCCAAGTCATAAAGAAATTGAGTCCTCTACAGCTGATTTAGAAACATCAAATGTGCAGAATTTCCACCAAGTACAACCCTCAACTCACATTTGGACAAGAGATCATTCTCTAGACCAAGTTATTGGTGACCCATCCAAACCAGTAATGACTCGTCAAAGGCTTCAAACAGATTCTGGGGTATGCATGTATGCATTAACCGTCAGCACTATCGAACTAAAGAATATTAAAGAAGCTATGGCATATCACAGTTGGATTGAGTCCATGCAAGATGAGTTGAATCAATTTGAGAGATTACAAGTTTGGGAACTCGTTCCATGACCAGAAGGAAAGAATATTATCACTCTCAAATGGATCTGGAAGAATAAGTGTGATGCAGAAAATATTATGGTTCGAAACAAAACTCGTCTTGTGGCAAAAGGATTCAGGCAGGAAGAAGGCATTGATTTTGAAGAGTCATTTGCTCCTGTTGCTCGCCTTGAGGCTGTTCGGATGTTTATTGCTTATGCTGCTCATAAGAATATCACCATCTTCCAAATGGACATCAAAACGGCTTTTCTCAATGGTCCATTAAAAGAGGAAGTTTATGTCAGCCAACCTGAAGGGTTTATTGATCCATAATTCCCAGATCACGTTTTCAGGTTGAAAAAAGCTTTATACGGTCTCAAGCAAGCACCTCGTACATGGTATGACAAATTGTCTTCCTTCCTAATTGAACATAGGTTCACAATAGGTATTGTTGACTCAACTTTATTTACACGACGTCACGGGGAAGACATATTACTTGTTCAAGTATATGTCGAAGACATTATTTTTGGATCAACGAATCCATATTTTTCAAAATGTTTTGCAAATCTAATGAAAAATAATTTTGAAATGTCGATGATGGGTGAACTAAAGTTCTTTCTTGGACTTCAAGTTCATCAATCTCCCCGTGGCATATTCATAAGTCAGTCATAATATGCTATTGAGCTGTTAAAGAAAGATGGTCTGGATGAGTGTGTCTTAATGAGCACACATATGGCAACTGAGAGACTGGATGCTGATTTACAAGGCACTCCTACTGATCAAACGACTTATCATCGAATGATAGGAGGGCTAATGTACCTAACAACCAGTCATCCAGACATTGTTTATGCTACTTTTGTATGTGCTCGTTATTAAGCACGTCCTTCGGTCAAACACCTCAAAGAGGTTAAACGGATCTTTCGATGCCTAAGACAGTCCTATAACATGGGCCTATGGTATCCGAAGGATTCCGAATTTGAACTAATTGCATATTCAGATGCGGACCATGCATGATGTAAAGATAACTGTAAAAGCACAACAGGAGGATTGTAATTTTTAGGTGAAAAGCTCATGAGCTGGAGTTCAAAGAAGCAATATTGCACTGCAATGTCTACTGCTAAGGCTGAATATGTTTCCTTGTCTGCATGTTATGCACAAGTCATCTGGATGCGTACACAATTGCTAGACTATGGATACAAATACAACCGCAATCCGGTCCAGCATTCAAAGACAAAGCACAAAGACATCCGGTATCATTTTATTAAGGAACATGTTGAGAAAGGTACTGTGGAACTTTACTTTGTTGGGACTGAATACCAACTTGCAGATCTATTTACTAAAGCGTTTCCTTAAGAACGCTTTGAGTATTTGGTTCATCGCATTGGTATGAGATGTATGACTCTAACTCAGTTGGAAAGTCTGACAAAGTCATCTTCTTGAAAAGCTCATACATCAAAAACATGTAAATAAATTTTCCAAAAACCAAAGAAAAATTCAAAAATTCAAAAATTTAAAAAGATTTGTCATATTAAAAAATTGTAAAAACTCAAAAACATAATTTAAACATCACACGGTCAGATTTATGATTCCAAATTTTTATAAAAAGATTTAGATTGAAAACACGAAAATTTTTATATATAAAAAGCTTTCGATTGGAAAAACGGGATCATAATCTAACGGGGAGTAATTGAAAATTTTTCATTAATATACATCATTTTAGAAATAAAATTAAAACAATGATCTCTTAAATGAACTGACTTTGAAAAATGATATATTTTCAAGAGGGAGTTTTTATTTTAAAAGTTTTAATTTTGAACTTTGAAAAACAAAAATCTTCATTTTTCGAACTAAGTGTTTAGCATGATTTCATTCCAAGGGGGAGTTTTTGATACCAATTGGTCAAATTTTGAAAAGTCATCATTATTCAAGGGGGAGTTTTTGAAAATTTAAACCAAAATTCAGAAAATAAATGAGCTAACTCGAAAAAGAAAATACAAGGGCTGAAAGTGTAAGTTTTCAAAACTTATATTCGGTGACTATAAAAGGAGGAAATCTTTTTCTTTTTACTTTTTATTTTTACTGGGCCAACTTACCGAGTTTGTGAAGAAAATCAAAGAAAGATTTCAGAAGCTTATTACAATGATTACACCATCTTTTCTTTCTCAAACGTAAGTAAACATGAGTTTTTCAGTTCTAAGCTGTTTTGAATTATCGAGTTTAAACTCGGTAAGAATTGGGTTTACCTACTTTAGGATTTATCCAATTTTTGATAAATAATTAAGATCGATGAAATTAAAACTCAATGATTATGTAATAAAAATAATAAGTGTAAAATAGCTTATAAAAGGTCTACGATCATAAACTCGATGCTGAACTTGAAACTCGGATGTACTTGGTGTTTGTCGAAGTTTGTACTTATCGAGTTTGATTTGTTGACTATTTTTTTTGGGATAAAACGTAAAGGAATCGAGTTTGATTAAAAGGAATCAGCTTTAAATTCCATTGTGAAACTCAGTAATTGTCAAAAAGTCAAACTCTGTAATGTCAAAAAGTCAAATTCGGTAATGTCAAAAAGTCAAAAATCAGTAACAATGAGCTTTGTGAATTTTTAGCGCTCATAATTTATGCATGCTTATGACGATTAATGCTCGAATGTCTGTGGGAACAAAAAGAACAGTCCTCTCATTATGTTTAGAAAAATATCAAATGATTGTGAAAAATAAAAATCAAGTTTTAATGAATTCTAAACTTTAAGGGTCAAATATGTCTATTCATAATTGTTTAAGTGGTCTAAGTCATGTCCGATTTCGACCGTGTTCTGCAATGAACAGAATGGGATGAGTGACTTAGACCATTCAGTTATTGAATTAGATGTAGTTCGTTACATTGTTAAGGATTCAGACAAAAAAGCGAAATAGGAAAAGTTTTTATAACTTTGAATTCTGAAAATCCAAGTCTCAATTGGTTTAAGTGGTCGAAAGTCATGTCCATTTTTCCCGTTTTTTGCAATGAACAAATCAGGAGTGAGTGACATAGATGACGCATTTCAGTTATGATTATGTGATTGAATGATTCTAATGTTTATCAATTTACTAAAAGTTTTTGTCAAAGATTTCTGAATGAAGTTCTCAAAATTCAGTTATTGTCAAAAATGGTACTCTTTTATAAAAAAGAGTTTTAAGAAGATGTATGCACTCTTTTTAATTTTTCATAAAACTAATGCCTTGATTAAAATCATAAGAGAAATATATTATCTTATCCTTGAATGGAGAGTATCATGTCATAACAAAGACTTTCTTGCGAGGAAATTTTTAAAACATAAGAGAGAGCTGAAACCAAACGCGAAAAAAGCAAATCAAAAGTGTGTTTCGAAAAAGAATTACCAGGGGACACCACCAAAAAGATAAAACAAAAAGAAAATATTGAATAAAGCGTAAGGCATGTGTGCTAGAAAAACAAGAAACTAGCACATGAGAAACCAAACTGTTATAAAATGTCGAAAAAATTGCCAAACATATAAAACAGACAGAGTGGAAAAAGACAAAAATGTCAAATGAATTGTTTGTTACCTAACATCTCCATTTCATTCATTCAGTAATCATCATGGCACAACAACAACATGCAGCTGATGTTCATCCAGACGAACTGTGTCCTCCAAACAAAAGATATGATCTTATGGACAATGCTTAACAAGGAAATGGATTTTGAGACAATTCAAAGTCCACCTGAAAAGCCAACTTCTGACGAATATCATCAAGAATTATCCATTACATTCAGCATTGCCACTTCTTCTTCATCATAACATGGATCTATATGGCACAATTTTGGCATACTTTAAAGGAAGACAGATCCAAGTATAGACGCATGTTTATGCTTGACAAGAAAGAGCTTTCTCTTACCCTGGATGACTTCAGAACAATCTTACACCTACCACAAGCAACTTACAATAATCATGATAGTTTCATGCCACCACCATCATTTTTAGACATGGTTCCATTCTACAAAAATGAATTCGGATTTATAATGAAGCTGAAGACATCATCAAGCTTTAAGACAACTGGTCTTCTGCAGCCATGGCAAATGTTATGCAAGATATTTTCCAAATGCTTGACAACACCTGTAACTCGATGGGATCAACCACCATTGTAGATAATACAAATGATGTATTGCTTTATCAATAACATTCATGTTGATTATGCGGAGCTACTATAGGAAGGACTTCATTATTCTCTTCATCATCTAACATCTTCGATTCCTAATCCAAGATTTACTAAGATCATCATTAGTCATTACATGACTAATTTTCCTGAGATTTCAAGGCATGCTTAAGACAGGTATCACAATCTGAAAGATGATGATATAATGAAAAATATCTTTAATTCAAGAAGATACAAAGACAAAGTTGGAATGAAGATTCCAGCTTGGATAATTTCAGAAGAAATAAAGCACACGGAGCATTATCGGATGTATGCGGAGGTTTTTGGGATAGATGTTCCTCTGACTCAGTCACAACCGACTGAGTCTACCTAAGGAACGCATAGGACACCTAGCGCCCCTAGGTCACCTAACCCTAACATGGATGCAGGAGTGTCAAGTGCTCCAAAACGATCAACTGTGATTCGTTTTCGTATTCCTCAAAGGATATTTACACGTCTTACTCCACCATCTCCAATGCTAACTGTTGATAAAGCAGATGAGATGATTCTACAAGACACATTACAAGTAAGTCTTGCTGAACACAAAAGTCGAGAAGAGCAAGAAGCAAGAGAAAATGTGGAACTAGTTAACGAGCACTTTGCAAACCGATGAAATTGAAAAGATTGTAAGTAACTGAAATGTAATATATGATGATAGTACCGATCTCTAGGATATGAAGATCACAAAAATTCTCGCACAGGTTTAGAGCCCAGGAGTGATAAGGAAAGTCCGGAGTTGGAAATTACTAATGATAAAGAGGTGGAAATTACTAATGTTGTAATACCTGTGAATGTTATTGAAGAAGAGGAAGAAATAACTGATGAGGTGTATGAATTAAAACAAAGGGAGAAAGGGAAGATTGTAAAGGAGTCTAGGAGTACACCATTCCCCACACCAATTAGATCTCCTAGGTTTCATACTGATCTCGTATCTTCGGATACTAAGAAACTCTAAGAATTGACGGTAACTGATACTACACTTACACCATCATAAAGTTCACTCAACACCAAGTTATCTACCACAAACCAACTTCTATCATTATTCAAAGCCAAACCTGCTCGTTTCAAACGCTACAAGAGTTTCTTTCAGGAGTTACAGGGACGTTATGGATATTTGTTTGAACATCTGAGGGCAAAGTCCTTGTCAAGAAGTCATTTGAATACTTTTGCTGATCATACTCCAGGGAAGTAATGTGAAATCACTACCACTATGGTAGATAAGCATATCAAGGAGCAAGTCGAAAAGCAAGTTCCTGAGTAGGTTAAAGTTCAAGTTCCAGCGTATGTTGCAAAAGGGCTGCTTTTGGAAAGGCAATAGAATAAAGAAGAACAGAATACAGATTGCTAAAGGCTATATTACAAGACGTTGAAATACAAGGCTGACATTTCTTATTACAGATTCCAAATACGCAATTGATACAAATATTCATCTCTGGTTTATGACGTCAGTAATGTTGATAAAAAATAATGCCTAAAAACATTATAATATGTTTTCACATCTTTTGTATGATAATTACAAAATAAAAACTTCAATGTAAAAATTAAAACGTAAACAATCAAATTAGTAGTAAAATTTTTCATTTCGATAATTATATCACTTAAAGGTATGAATAAATAAAATCTAACTTAGCATTTTATGATCAAAAGAATTTTTTAATTCAACCAACCTCAAAACTATTATAAAATGTAGTAAACATTTTTATAAACATTACAAAACATTTCTACAATTAAAAAAAAATGTAGTGGTTGTTTTATTCAAAATAAACATTTGAAATTTCAATTTAATGAACCCTAAAAGAACATCTATAAAACAAGAAAAGTTTTTAAGAAAATTCCCCCCACACAAAAGACAAACTAGGGAGGCCCTAGTCTAGGGCGGCCCCCTTAAATACACGGGCGGCCTCCTTAATTTTAAGGGGACCGCCCACCTATTTAAGGGGACCGCCCCTAGGTAGACGCTCCCCTAGTTTGTCCTATAAATACTGGACTTTTCCACACTATTTTCTCACCTTTTGCACTCATTCTTTCTATTTTAAAACAGCCCATACATCTCACTAAAATCCTTTGATTATTTAATCATAAAGCTTTGTTTCTAAGTGATCCAAGCTAAATTCCTCAAGTACAAGAGAAAAAAATAGAAGAATACTTTCATCATCAAGTAAAAACGTATTACACCTCAAGTGTGTTATTGCAATCTTTGTTGGCAATCCAATTCACAAAATTTGTAAATCAATATGTATATCTTGTATTTGTGTTTATATATGAGATCTTGTAATCTTTGTAAGTATTGTTAAATTGTCGTGATCTACCAAGTTCATGTTAGATAGTTGGATAAAAGTAGTGTAATGAAGTGAAGTTTGAAGAAGTCCTTAAAGTTGTGGAAGCTAAGTACGTGAAGCTTATGAAGAAGTCATAAAGTTGTGAAGATCATGAACAAGTCGTGAAGTAGTGATTGTGATAGATTGGTTCTAGCTAAGATTATAACTCGAGCATTTAGCTATTAGTGTCGTAAATCGGATGTAGCAACGTTGTGTCCGTTTTTCCTCCGCCATAAGGGAGTTGTTGAAATAGTGAGAAAACTCTCGAGTTTGGTGCTCAGGGAGTGGAGTAGGGGTGAAAGGTGCTTCGATACCAGGACACCACCTAAAAAATCCTCGATTTGTGGGTTTTTGATGTTCTTACTCTTATCTCATGCTTACATTACTTTCACATATCATTATATTGATTTTTTAGTATGAGTATATTCATCTATTGTTGCAAGTTTGAAGATCACAAAAAAGTCGAATCTACAAGTATAACACCCTAGTTTTCAAGTCATTGACGACGTCGATAAATCTACTATTTTATTTTTAGTGTCGTACGCTTTTGCTTGTAATTTCATGTATTAAGTAAAATCGCGTAAGCTAAAAATTTGCGTTCAATGTAAACGGGCACCAAACAATTAAGCGTTTACATCAATCAAGTATTACATAATTATTTTGAGAATAATTATGGTCTTTGTTTATTTTATTTTTATCGGTTACGTAAATTATGTACGTTTCGCGATAAAGTACGTTTAGGCATACCCGGAACCACGTTAATTAATCTACGCTTCAACAAATACCCACTTTTATACCCAATACATAAAAGTTACAAAAATATATCATATATATCATACATAGGATGAAATTGTTTCAATTTATACAAGAAATATAAGAAAATTCTTGCAAGTAGTCTTTGTAATTCACTTGCATTAAACATAGCCATACTTTGTTTCAACATAACCATCTTTTTCTTCCTTAAGACCATGAACCTTGTCCCTAAGACTACTATTGCAAACTTTTTGACGAAAGACTACCATATATACATGTATACTAAAGATAGAAGTTCATACAAGTCTAACACTTAACTAGAAAAGCAAAAATCCTCTCCTTTGTGCTCTAGCCAACCTACGGCTCAAACACCCCTTTGTACCAAATCCATATCAAATTTTCTACCACCTATACACATCTACATACATCATTCTTAACACATTCTAAGATGTTTTCCACGCATATGTGCTAACATTTTAAGTTTTGAAAAAAGGAAGAAAGCTAGGTTTTTTAAAAAGAAAACCTAGTTTTCAAAGCATGTTAAACTTTGGGTGATACTAAACAAGAGGTTTATGATATTGATTTCTATCATACTACATCCATATAAGGTTATCTAAAACTCTCATTATTCCATAAACATGATTATCTGTTTATAAATGATAAATTATGAAATCACACATTTAGGCTTTTTAATCATGTAAAAAGCTTTTACTGTGGTTAGCATTTTGTACACTTTAATTTCCATAACTTTATATGTTAGTAAATAATCATGAAATAAAGGATATATAAGTATGATCATCGTATTGGTTTAAAGTGTAAAAATGTTCATACTAGAATTGTAAGTCAAGGTTAACTATAAGGATTTCTATGATTCATGGATGTTATGGATTACTTATACGTTAGAACTCAAGGACAAAAATATTATATGTCTTATAATAATATGTAATAATATATGTATATTAAAAGTATGGGAAAAACTTGTTTGAAATCACTTAAGTTTAAAAAGTATATAAAACAGTTTAAGTAAATAAGTAAAAAATATGAGATATTAAGGGCTTTTGGAATCGACATTCCAAACAGTGGATATTAAGTTTTAATAAATATTCTACATCTTGTAAACGATTCCGAAAAGGTAAGAAACTTGTCAAACGGATAAATAACGAAAATGTTACGCTAATTACGAGTTATACGTAAATTAAACGGATTATAAAATAACTTTTATAAAAATTCTTATGAAACAAAAAGTTGGATATTTTTAACAAATAAAACACATTTTTAGGATTCAAAATGATAAGAATCAGAATTTTTCAATAATAATGAAAAGTTATGAAATTTCGCAAGTATTGTAATTAAAAATATTATAACCTTATAAACTAGTTAACAGTAAAAACACTTATTCATGATAGAAACTTATATTATTGTAAACCTTTAAAATGATAAATTTCAATAACTTAGAATGTGCTCGAAAAAATCGCAAAAAACGGAGCTATAACACCAAAATACGACGTTTATGTGTTTACAACGATAACTAAAAACTATAAAATGATTTAAACTGGCATGAACAGTAAAGACAGTTCATCAGAGGATCAAATAATATGATAAATGTGTCAATTTATATAACTCGTCTTAATTACGAAAGCGTGGGGCAAAAGAAAACGGTCCAAAATCGGCTTAAACGCGAAAGTTACGCCAGTTTTACTACACACGGTAAATATAAACGTTTCTAACTTATTAACACAATTATATACCAAAACAATTAAGATGGTGATTGAAGCAATATAGATAATAATGATGGTTACCAAAGTACTATATTACAAGGAGTTTCTAATAGGTCCTCTTCCGGGGGGTGTAATACGACGAGTTGTTGGGTTTACATTTAAAGTGTCCTAGATCCCATAAACGTCACTACATGACCCTCTTAATTATGATAGCCCGAACTGAAAGTATGATATAACAAACATAGACCAGTATAGTTTTGTTTTATTAATAATCAAAGTACATGGTTACATATATAATACGACCTAAAATTAAATAGTTTGCATTGACATTTCTTGGCGCGTTATCGTGATATATTGGATTATCATAAATCAATGTGAGTTCATAGCTCCTCATATATTTTACATTGTCAATGATTTATTAACTTTGGGGTGGAAACAAGATTTGTATAAATTGGTACGCAAGTGTTATATTTTTATACTAGAATATACTGTTTCCTAAGTAGCGATAACCCAATTGAGCCCATTAATATGAACCTTCAATTGCATAGAATGTATTTATGAATTACATAATGAGAGCCGCGAATGTTATGTAATAATCTATTTGGGATTGAACCATGCCCTTTCTGGTGACTAGCTAAACAGCCGGGTAACGAATGTACAAGCATGTCGGCTTTGGCGATGTATCGGTTAAACATCAAATCGGGCAGAAAAGCAATATATATAATATTGCAAAAGATGGTAGACTTCAGTGTCATAAGCTTAGGTACATGAAATTGTGGGTTTTGTGATGTCCTGATGTCCTTGCTGACCTGCATATTATGATATTACAAACCTATAAATTCACCAACATATGTTTGATGTTTTAAAATCAATGTTTTTAGAGATCAGTAAGCATAAGGTGCCAAGGATACAATGGTGAATTTGTTTTGGGATGTCATGCTAAAGATATAGTAAATTATGTTTTGGGAAAACTCAAAGTTTTGTGAACCATATATCTTTGTAATTAATAATTAAGGAACAAGTTAAAGCTTCGGCTATTTTGTATCAAAATATTTGTTAAATCCATGAATCAGTTTTAAAATGACCTTTTTGGTCGTTCTATATAACTCTTGTGTTATTGAATCTAAGAGTAACATGCGCCCGGAAACCTTATTCCGCTGCGACCCCAATTTGGGGGTGTAACAGAATTGAATCAAGAGCCAAGGTTTATAAGAAACCGATGTCAAATGTTATGCTGAGGACTATAACCTTTTTTCGAAACATAGCATTCATAAATAAGTGTTTTTACGGGACACACTAGTTGTATACATAAGTTAGAATTTGACCTATGCATGCAAACCTAAATAGATATACGAGGAAAAAAACTATTACGAAAAATACAAAACAGCAGACCTAATAATAATATCTACTCATAAAGTAGCTTACAGATCTGGTCACGGTAAGTCGTGTCCAGCTGCAATTCTACATTAAACCTATACTTCAATACACTCAGAGTCACGATCTTGAGTATTTCCATCTGAGGATCTTTACGCGGATGCAGCCCAACAGAAGTTAGGAGCAGGCACCCACGATCTCCAGAGACAAGTACCTTCTCCCACAGACTGGAGGATCATGTACCAGAGTATATTCCAAAGCCAGAGCATCCCAGAGACTTATTAGCCGCTGAGGAAGAGGCACCTACACCATCCACAACCCCCCATTCTTTTATCTCCACGTATCCTAACCCCCACGTACTAGAGCAGCATGCTCATATGTAAACTACAGACCAACCACCTATCCTCTACTACTCCCATCCGGGACCACCAACCATTGTTACCTAACCCACTACCAACTACCTGCACCATCCACTAGCCGTATAGCGATATTCACGAGCTGACCAACCGCCGCCTCGAAAGAGGATTACTACTTACTCACTCCCAGACCTTGGTGTGAGGTATGGAGAGAGTTCCTGTTGCTAATGTCTCTGCGAGACAGCCAGGACCCCCTATGGCCCATATAGTCGATTATATTCTTGTAGACACTAACGAGACCAGTTTCACAAGATCTGAAGGAGGATATGACGCGCCTTAGAGAAATGGTCCAACATGAGGGATCAGTTCCGTAGATGTCCGCAGTAGAGAGAGGTTCCGGAGTTTAACTCACGACATCACATGCCCAGAAGGATCGTGCAGCTATGAGAGATGAGATTTAAGGTAATTGAGGAGAGAGTAGACATGCTTACAGACAAGAGAGTATGGAAGACCCATCAGGCCTTGCTAGTCTGAAGCTTACTGCAGGGCATTAGAGGCACATAGTTGACAGTTGTTAAGAGACTGAGGTGCCCGTGCTCCACGAGTTGTTAGCGTCAGCTGCAGATGATTTTGTTGTTCGGCATATCATGCGTTACCCAGGCACTTGGAGGCTGAGCACGCTTTGACAACATTAGAGCACTGGTAGCATTCCTAGAACTTTGGTATATTAGTATCTACTATGGCGTCTTTTAAGTTTTTAATGGGTTACTCCCAGCTACAGACGTATAAATCTTTTGATTGATTAGCTATCCGGTATGGATCTTTTGTCTTTTGTTTAGCTATGTTGTATAGCCTACTAAGTATTACGGGTAACTCCCGGCTAGTAGGGCTCTATGTTGATTTTCATTTTGTAACCTAGCGATAGGGTAATCATTGTGTACCAAACAGATCATGAGTATATTTTCCAGATTATATATGAATGGATGTATTACGATAGTCGATGCTTGTGTTTGGTTGTATGTTTCACTGTGTGATAGTGAACCTTATTTTTTAATGATGCATATTTATGTCACGGTTATGATTGTATTAAATCTAACGGGTATTGTATTTTCTGTGATTGAAGAAGAATGGCACCAAAACGAACCACAAGTCAACACCCTAGTCACACCATCCCCAACAGCAACCAACACAACTGTTACAGATGTGCACTTCAAGGCCTTAATTGACCAAGGAGTTGCCTGCTGCTAGCTATGCAATGGCCTGAAGCAGAAGCAAGAAGAGTTAGGAATGCTATAACACAATGGTTCAGGACCAAGGCCAGCACAAGCTGTTCGCGAATGCTTCTTACTCGGAATTATCTGAAATGCAAACCATTGACTTAAAGGCACTGAGGGAGTCCGTCGGACTCACTCGATGGTTTTGAGAAAATGGAAGTTCCTGTGTTTAGCATATGCAATGCACAGCATTTGCCAAGTCAATTTGCGACTTGCCCTCTGGCAAGAACATGCTCTTACATGGTGGAATGCCTATGTTAAGACCACTACTCCTGAAGCAGCTCATGCCATGCCATGGGCAATGATTCATTAAAATCTATTTATAATATAATAGCAAACACTCAACCAATTTCCTTTAACCAAGGATTGGTCAAGGATTTACAAATTAAAATACATATATGTCCGGAAATATGATTTCCGGGTCGTTAAGTCCCAACGAGGCTTGAATGGAAAATCGAATGACGGATTGATGATTGATGTTTGAATATGACAAAGTTATGATTGGGTTTTCTATTACTAAAGATTAAAAATGCAAAAACAAAAAAATAAAAACCTAAAAACTAAAGCTATATACGCTAAATCCTAAAACAACAGGAAAACCGAGGGTCCAAAAACCTAAAAAGTTCAATTTTAAAACACCTTGAACACATTTTAACTAAAAATAGATCCTACTTGACTAAAAACGAAGTTTTAAAAAAAACTAGACTAAAAACGGAGTTCGTTTGGACCAAAAACGAGTCAAATCAAAAAACGGGGACGAATCTCGTTCTTTAAAAAGTAAGATTTTGCAAAAACGACCCTACGAAAGATTTTCTATTTTCCTAAGTGAATACTGATAAAATAAAATTTTCTAAAAAAAAAATTTTTTTGATTTTTATTTAATTTATTATAATTAAAAAATAGTTTTAATCAAAATAAATGATTAAAAATAGTAAACGATTATGAAAAATTTAGGGAAAATGAGTTACACTACAAAGATCCTAAGAAAAATCTAAAATTGGAAAAACAGCTTATTAATAAGCTGTTTATAAGCAAATTGGGCTGGGGCATATAATGCAAAATGGGGTTAGTATATTTAACATAACAAACCTCTACCGTAATGAGCTATTTGTAGAACATCGGTAGAGGTGTTGTTATAAAAGTAGTTGGTTGATAGGGAGAGGTCCCGAGTTCGAGTCTTTTGCTCACTCGGTCTCCCCTAAATCCCAAAGCTTTTATTCCCTCAAAATATTTTTACAACCTTTTTAAAAAGACTAAAAAAAGCTAACTTTTAAAAAAAGAAAAAAAATAAACGCAAAAAAATAATCACGAAAATAAGCTATATAAGCAAACAGTTAGCTTATTTTACACTAAGTCTCAAATCTAACAAACCTGTGGGCTTTTTTAGCTAGAATAAGCAAATAAAAATGAGAGATAAGCAAAACCTAATACCTATACTAACCTAATAAGCTAAAATAAACACAAATAAGCAAATAGAACAAGCTGATAAGGCTAAATAAGGCAGACATACTTGAAAAAGCTTAAACACTAAGAATTTTTTTAACTAACAATCAAATAAGCTGCAATAAGCTCAAAACAAAGCAAATTAAGGCAAACTAGACCTAAACTAACCTAATAAGCTATTCTAAACTATAATAAGCTAAAGTTACCAACAAATAAGCACTTAATAAGCAGTTAAGCCAACTGGCTAAAACTGCAGGCCTAAAAAGGCTCTTGGGACACTTTCAGGGCTTATTTTTAAGCCCTAAAAGTGAATGCCAATGGCTGAGCTTATAGGGGCTTAAAGCACAGCCTATAAGCTATCTAAAAAGGTGAAAAGCTAAGACTTACTAACACAGATAAGCTGAGAAAGATGGGCTTAAACTTGGGCTTTTGCACCAGGGGAAGACACTAAAACTAACAGCCCAAAAGTGAAACTTTAGGCTTACAAATAAGCCCTAAGACAGACCCTTAAGCACTTATAAGCTATAAAAAGGAAAAGAGGACATAAAAGACTTTAAGAAAAAGTAAATTAAACTTATTTTGAACAACTAATGAGCTAAGAAAAATTAACTTGAAAACAGCAGTACTAACTTTTGAGTTAGTACTGCCCAAAGGGCATTAAGCTGAAAAGCTTTAATAAGCTAACTTTTTGGACAAAAATAAGCTTAGGTAAGCTAATCTAGCTAAATACGCAAATATCTAATATAAAAATAAGCAATTAAATCAGCTTAAACCCCTCAAATGAGCAAATGGAGCTTCATTAGCTCCTTAACTGCCAATCAAACAGCCCGTGGTGTGCTTTTAGGGGCTTAAAAAACCAAGTTAGGCAAACTGGGTATCCTAAGTCTATGAAAAACAAAAACAGATGGAGTATGCTACCTAATGAGCTTATCCTAGAATTTTTAGAACCTAAGACTTAATTTAACTTAACAAAATTTTAAATTAAAAAGTGACTGATGAAACTAAAAAAAAAAATAACTTACACAGTTCTTGACAACTTATAAACAACAATTGCAGGCTAAAAAGCTAAGCAAATCTTAAATAAGCAGAAATAATAAGCTGATAAGCTAAAATGAACTAACAGTACTAACTTGGAGTTAGTACCGCTAGTTGAAAATCCCAAAAGAGAACTAGCAGTACTAACTATGGGTTAGTACTGCTAGTTGAAAGTACCCCTTAAAGTTTTCAAAAATCATTTTTCTTTTATCTTAAACTGATTTGGTTCTAAATTGCTGAAAATAGATTATCAAACAACAAAGTAAGACACTTATAAGCAGATTTCAATCAATAATAAGCACTTAAATAAGCTGAATCAATCTAACAGTTTTAACTCATAACTGACAGTACTAACTAAGAAATTTGCACAAACTATTTTTAAACTAACAACTAAGCAAGATAAGCACTAAACATTATGATAAAGCATAAATAAGCAAATATAGGTAACAAATAAGCACTATAAGCAGTTCTGCAATAGATAAGCAAAATAAGAAAGAAATAAAGACTTACAACTCCCTTGCTCAAAATAGGGTTAAACAAAGAGTCTACAAGCTCTAGCTTGTATGAAACAAGCTAGTGAGAGTCCATAAGCCCATCCAGAACTGGCTTATCATCCATAAGCTGTGGTATATTTGAGGTGATATATTTATTTTTCTTTTTCTTAACTATTTAGCCTTTTTAGTTTACTTAATGAAAACAGCTTATAAATAAACTTGAGTGAGAGCTTCTTAACACATTTTAAAACACAAATCAAACACTTAAGTAGTTGAATTTTTTAAAACTTGACTTTTTAACTCATAAACTTCAAACTTTCATTAATTCGTAAAAAAAAGAGTACAAGGCAGTAAAATAAACTGGATAAAATGCTAAAATGATTTAAAAATTACAATAAAACTAAGATAAGCTAAGATTACTAACATGCCTACAAAAGGCTCTATTTATAGCCGAAGTCTTCTCTTCTTGAACTTGCAGCTTGTGTTTCCATTGTGAGAGCTTTCTAGGGTGTTTTTGTTGTGTGAGGGACTTGATAAGAGTAATCTCAGCCATTCAATCTTCTTGTGCTTATTTTTGAGTCAATCTAGCCATTGAAATTACTTGAAAATGGTGAATGATTGCCAACATGGCAATTATAAAGCTGGGGGAAGATAGTGGAGGAGGGGGAGATGTCTTACCCAAGGGGTTGTAGAGGTTGCAGGGTAAAAGGGTGGGAAGACACCCGTGAGTTGTATCTGGGGTTTTGTTGGGCGGGAAAAAATGGTTTTGGGCAAGTTGGCAGTTTTGGCCCCTCATCTCATATATCTTTATTGCAAATTTCGGCCTTTGTCTTTTTGTTCTTGTAATATAACTTGAGGTTTAGAAATTTTAGTCCCTCAAGTTGTATTTTCTTCATTTGGCCGACTTTTGACTTTGACGAGGTTGACTTTCCTGTTGATTTTTTTGACTTTGACTTACTTTGGCTTTGATTTGACTTTGTCTTTTCCATTCCGTGCTCGGTTTTGTTTGTTTTTAGCTTTCTTTTTGTCCTTTGTGTGATATCCGTTTCCTACACAATACAAATGCAAAACATACAAATACAATGTATTTTTGGTACGTTTTTAGTCATTTAAGTCCGTTTTTAATGGAAAATGGTATGTGTAATTAAGCAGTATCTCCCTCAGAATCATAGATGCCGTCGACACCTAGTGTTCAAGAAATTCATCGATCTCTTCCATTAGAAGATCACTTTCTCCGAAAGGAGTGAAAGATGGAGAGCGAGAATCGATCATAAGGTCCGAAGTAGAAGTGAGATTGCCACTTTCAGAAATTTCAAGTAC
>BQNB010130245.1:0-14171 GCA_026074375.1 Tanacetum coccineum | reverse complement strand
TGAACCTGTGAAATAGTACATTGATCACACTTAGAGCGGACTTGGAATCCATCTCGTGAAGTGTTTCTGCATTAAGTTGGGTTTCCAGGTCATTCATGTGTTGAGATAACTGAAACTTGAAGGTTCTGAGGTCATCACCAAAGAGTTGTGCAAAAGCTTGTTGAAACAATGGACTTTGAGTGATATGATGCCTTTCGAAGAGAAGTTGGGTGGTTGATTTAAGAGCATTCAATTCGTACAAGGAGTTTTCTTTGAAAATCTTTGCTTGCATCTGCAGTTTTTGTATCTCTTGTTCCTCTAAATCTGTACACGAAGATGAAGTATCTTTCGATTCTATTTTACCGTGTATTGAAGTGAAAATGAGTTGTTGGATCTTTAAGTAGATGTGATGTGATTGGAGTTGTAGTTTTGAATACAATTATCGTTCACAGGATTTTACAATTCTATGATTAAAACCGATAAAGAGTTTAACGGGATTTTACAAAATCAATAAAAAACCATGAATGAATGATTGTTTGTGTTTAAGGTTTGTTTGTTGTGAAGTATACAAACTGATAATTTTCTGGCTAGGGTTACAGCAGATTGTTTAAATAGGCTCACCAAAACTCAAAACGGGCCTAAAAATACAGATGAGCCGTGAGATAGAACAAAAACAAGTCTAACACAAATTCCAATAATGAAAAATGTCATAACTCATAGTAAACGAAGAGATTGCGCTGTTCATTGAGTTGCGCTGGTTTAGATTGAGAGGACGTTAGGATTTGTAAGTTACAGGAGGTGGGATTCGGCGCCAGATATGCGGTCACTCGATTGGGTGGACCAGTGGGATCCCTGAGGTTCGGAGTTATTACTTACTGCGGTGCGAGGATGGGAGGTTTGGTCTTGCCGGTGGTTGCTGCGCATACAGGTTTGTGATGCCGCGTGGTTGTAGGAGAACGTTTCGTATGGGCGCCGACTGGTGGAGGGGGGGGTTGGTCTGTGTTGGGTGATTGGGGGGGGGGGTACTTTGGATCGTGTCTTGTCCGTCCGCTTTGCGTGCTGTAGTGGTGTGACTTTAGAGAGAGATCCAGTTAATTGAGAATGTTGTAGGGTTACTGGGCGTGTGTTTCTGATGGCGTTCCAGTCGTTAACATCTAGCGTGGTTGCTGGCTGTTATCGTGGCTCGAGAAGTATTGAGGCTATATGATTGTAAAGCCGCGCTTTAGAAAGCGGGGCGTGCTGTTCTTGCGATGTTAGCTTGGGACCGGCTGTAAGTGTGTGGTAGAGGGCAGATCAGAGTATATATGTGGTTTTAGGGTAGATCCATGTGGTGTGAGATTTACCTGCATTTAGTCCTGATTGAGGGAAGTTGTTTTTAATTGTTACATATGAGGTAGTTAGGTGGCCGGTTAGTATAATGGAGGGTGGAGTGTCATTGGTGTGTTTGAGAGTATATGGGGCCGTGTGGTGACTGTTATGGTGTTTCGACTTTAATATTCGTTAGTGTGTAGAGTGTGAAATTTAGTGCGTAATTGGTTATACCAAATGTGTCGGGGTAGTAGAGAGGGGATTACGCTTCGTAGTGTTGGGGGGGTGTTTAGTAGGTACGGTGTGTGTGATGTTTTGGTAATGCAGTAGTGCATAGTTGGTAGTGGAGAGGGTGCGAGTGATCGTGGGTGTGCGCGTCGGGTTGTGGGGCTTGGTGGAATCATGTGTGATCATGTCTTGTGTCTGGTTATGTGTGGGCTAGGGGGGTGGCTCGCATTTGAGAGATAATCAACCTGCATAGATGGTTGGGGGTACCGACAGGTGAACTTGTGGGTCGTTGGCAGATTGTTGTTAGTGTCTAAATCGGTCGCTCCCAGTTCGTTATGACGGCGGCTTGAGAGTTAATTGTTAAATATCGGTAGTCCTTTTTTTGGTGAATAGACGGGTGCTGGGGGTAGCTTGTATCTTGGGTTGGTCTTGTGGGATGCTGGGCGTCTAAGTAGACAACGTCTGTGAGGGGGGGGGGATGTTTCTGGTGTGTTGGTTGTTGCGTTTGCCGGGTATGGCCGGAGAGGGGTCACGTTCGTGTGGGTAACCTCTTGCAGTGCCTAGTTTTGTTGTTGGACGTCAGAATTGATCGGTATTCCCCAGGTATTTAGAGTAAGGGTTTGGCGATAGGGTGGGATGGAGGAGAATGTGAACGGCCGTCCCCTGACTAATCTCGCTGCCTGGTTAGGAGTTCCGGGGTGTGTTTGGACTATGGTGTGGTCGGCTAGGGTTGGTCATTGTTGATGCTTTATGCCGGTTAGTTACACGGACTCGACGCTGCTGATCGTGCGTTTGCACGGGTGGGGTGAAGGGGTGAGGTTGTAGGGAGGGTGCGTTGAAGGTTTCGGGGTATTAAAAAGTAAGTTTCACGCGGGTAGATTGAGTTAGGTTTGGCTGCAGGGCGGGGTGGTTGTATCTCATGTGGTTGTTTTGTGGCTCGCAAAATCTGTAATCCAGGATAATGGGTGGATATAAACGTAATTCGTCTCGTTATTCTACTTCGATTTTGGGAGGTCACGGCCTAATCGGACTTACGGATCTCTCAAGTTATGGCAGTTTTACTGAAACCTTTTCTTCACACAAGATTTCTTGTCAAAACGCAGTGCTATCTTTAACCAAAACGCAAGTGTACACAAAACGTAGTGACTCCAAAACGCAATTGACCCCAAAAGAACTGACACAAAACGCAGTGACACCAAAACGCAGTGACACCAAAACGCAATGAAATTTGGTCAAAACGCAATGAAATTTGGTCAAAACGCAATGAATTTGGTCAAAACGCAATGAATTTGGTCAAAACGCAATGAAATTTGGTCAAAACGCAATGAATCTTGGTCAAAACGCAATGAAATTTGGTCTTAAACGCAATGAGTCTTGATTTGGGCAGAGTTTCTCCTTAGTCAAAACGCAATTTGTCTTCAAATTTGGCAAAACGCAACCAAGTTCAAACGCAACCAATGATCATAAACGCCAACAAAAAAATCAAACGCATCAAGAAAGTAAAATTCAAAAACGCTCAAGAATAAAGTCAAAAACGCCAACAAGGAAACTTTTCCAGTTGTCCAAAACGCAACCTAGAAAAAATACGATTCTTTTTACCAATAAATCGCCTTATAATCACCCTTTTTGACCTTTTAAAATGATTTCTCTTGCACAATTAGCTACCGTTATGCCTAGATCTTTGCTTATATAACATAAACATTCACACATCTAAGCACAAAAATTCGGGTTTGATTTTTTTCTATTGACTTCTTTTTGACCCACGAATTTGATCTTGTTGAACCACACGAATCCACACGTAGCTCTGATGCCAATTGTAGGATCCCGTTAACACTTCACTTCATACAATCGATCACGAAATCGAACCAAGAAATGAGAAAGAAAGAGTTGTTCTAGAGAGAGAGTTTAGAGAGAGAGATGAGAGAAAAGAGAAAAGATATTTTTAGATATTTTGAACAACTTACTTTTCCAAGTGGAAAAGTTCCTTATATACCCCGACACTTAAAAGTGACGCGCGGGATTTTTATATCTAGGGACCCGGGCTCGGGTTTTGCTTGGGATTAAACCCGAAACATATACAATATTAGATTAACTATCGAGCCCGATTCCCGATACTTTCCTATTACAACGTTAACTAATTGATTGACTGAGACTTAAATACATAATGAACGAACTTCATGTTCGACTTAATATTTTGAGGCTAACAGCGCCTTAGTGATGGAGGGGATTCGCGCCGGATGGAACAAGGGACTTTGAACCATGTGGATATGTTGCTGGAATGGAAGGACGCTTGGAATGATTATGTGCTTGTGGGCCCTGATGGTGGAAACTGGCATTTTTAGGGGAAAGCGGCCACCACTTTTTCGGCGGAGTGGGGCAGAAAATCGCTGTCTGGTCGTGTAGCCGTGTGCCTTTTAGAAAGAGAGGACCAGAAAAAGAAAAAGCAATATTTTGCTCAGATTTTGACATCACTGGAACAGAAGTTGAGCAGAGATAGCATCAAGTAAGGGACCAAGATTATATACTTATTTTTTTTTATTACTATAATTAAATTTAAAAAATTTTATTTTAAAATTAATATTAATTGCTTGCAGAAGCAGATTCGAAAGGCTAGGTTGAAGGTTCGGATAGGTGGATTGGCGTTTGGTTGAAGGTATGCATAGCATGTTTGATGGTTGCGCATATCCTTCTGCATGATTTCATGTGAAGAGCCCTAGCTTGGTGGCTTTTTTTTAGATAGATCCAGCGGGCCTTCTTGACATGGAGACTTGGATTGCTTTATCCAATTCACATCTATGAAGCCATGATTTAACTGCTTTAAGGTCCTCTTTGGATTATTGGGTCACAGTACAGAGAGTGAGAGAGAGAGAAGAGATCGCTGACAATCATTTGACGGACCGGAGGCTATAATTGGGAGCTTAGGCCTTTTGATGGCTGTCATTTTCTGGGCTATTTATATAGATTCAGATCCTTTCATGATTTCATATGTGGAGCACGCCTTGACAAAAGATCGATGAAAGCCTTGAAGATGGTAGTATGCAAAAGGGTCTAAGGGGTTAGATTACCTAATTTGATTCATTCCAAAACTACTTGTAAATGGATAGCAAGGTATTTCCGCCACCTTCATAAAAATAATGGAAAGTAAGAGCTCCTCAGGTAACTTCCTCTTTTCTGCTATAGTATAAAGTCCAAGTGAGTTTTTGGGCTTCTGGATAAGGACTTTAAAATAAATAATATTCTATTATAAAGGAGTCTCACATATACTTGTACTCTTATTATATTACCATTATATTAGTCATACTCCAATCTAGTATCAATCCAATTATTGTAAAATTTTGGAAAGTTTATCATCGCACAGATGAAGAAGTGAAGCAAGGTCTTTCTCTAATGGATTCTACAACGCAGGACTAGGCATCTTTATCTGATTTCATGGCTGTATTAGTATTTTAAGCTTCCACAGTTTCTCATTGCTATTTTCTATTTAGCTGCATTGGCCGTAGAATCTTTAAATAGGTGACTGACCTACACTTAAGATAATCGATCGAGACCTTACCTTGGTCTTCCTGATGTGCTATAGGGCTTTTAATTCTCTACCTTGGGCTTCGGGCTAGGCCCTGATCCTCCACTAAATCCACCAACTGTGAGACTAAAGTGTAATTAAGTCCTCTTAAGACTACAGAGGTACGTAAAGTTAGAGATTCCCTCAATTCTACCATCTCGAATATTTTCTTTTGGGTGACCATCAATTTTGTTACAGAGGGTCTTGATCAGGGTAGTTTATCTAAATCGGATATGTGGGCAATAATATTTCTTATCTTCTCACACCCGAACGGAATGGGAGTTGGGGGTGGGAAAGTGGGTTCCCTCATATTCCATATCCCCATAAGTAATATTTGTCACATCTTGAGACATTTATCGCCTAAACTCGCTATTACTTTTGAGCTTTCAAACAAGAATTCGTCCAGGCCTTATGGATAGTTTCTGAGATTTTTCAAGGCTTGGCTAAATCAGCTTTCCCTTGAAATCCGGCTTCTATTGAACTAACTTACTTACAATTGCAAGAAGACGAAGAAGAAGGTGCCGAAGCCGGTCTTTAGGCCCTAGCAAGAATGAAAGATCTCAAAGATCCTCCCTTCTTTCTTGGGGAGGGGGCTTGTTGTCTTTGTTCGAGGTCTCTTCCTTTTTGTCTTCTTAATAGCTGGGTATCGATCTTAGTTAAAAATATCACTTTATTACTCAATAGGGAGTTCTATCAGTGACCTAGTTCTTTGAGCGAGCCAAAGCCTTCTGGTGTGAGTGAAGGAGATTCTTGATTATGGAAAGGAAAGCAAGCCAAGTACTTCGTTTTGCAAGACTCGCTCTAGTGCTTATGGCCAAAGTAGGAAGAAAAAGTTATTCATATACTTTGGTATTTAAATAAAGGTTAGTTAGTAAATGTTCCCTTATAGTTCAAGTAAGCAAGTTAAACTTCTTGCGGGGTATAGCTTCTTGCCCTGATCTTGACAACCTTGTAAAAAACAAGATTAAAAAGATAGAGAAGGACTAACTGGCTAGTTATTCCCATGAACCCTTAATGAAATAAGGATACTGAGTTGAA
Source organism: Tanacetum coccineum (assembly GCA_026074375.1). NCBI lineage: Eukaryota > Viridiplantae > Streptophyta > Magnoliopsida > Asterales > Asteraceae > Tanacetum > Tanacetum coccineum. The sequence goes on along the minus strand of BQNB010130245.1, from coordinate 8,059 downwards.
AGCTTCACTCAATGAGCTATCTTACTAAACTAAAGGAATTCCAGTTTCTAAATAGCCATAGGTCCTAAACACAACTGCTTGACACGATACAGCTGATGAACGATGTTCTCCCAAGTAGAGAGGCCTGTAAGGCGTCACCATAAGGCGTCAGCCTCTTCTCTCTACGTAAGGCAGGAATAATTATAGAGATAGAGTTAAATAAGCTGTCCTGAGATTTATTACCACTGGTAAAAGGAAATAATAGAAGAGTTCGGGAGTACTGGCTACGTAATGCTTTCCCTTCGGGTAGTTGCTCTCTGTTAGCTGACATCTTTGAATTTCACTCTTGTAATAGAATAAATGGTTGGTTCCAAAATTTACTTAATAGTATAAAGACAGGGTACCGACTCTATAAAGATACAAGGCATCATGTATCTATAAGGATAGAGACCGGAGGAGAGAAGGGACCATCATCAAGTTCCTTTTGTCCGGTACCTATAGGCGAAAGAATTCGAGTTTCTACGGCTGATATTCATAGTGCGGAACGAAATTAGGCTTTTGAGATGGACTTAGCAGCCATCTAGTGGTAACATGAGGGTCATTGCGTACGAGATTCAATAGTGAGAGCTAGCTAAGATCGAGTAATGATGAGCAAAGAGGGAAGGGGGAACTTTCTACTGAACTTGACTAGAGAACTATAGAAGGAACAACTAATGGGTTCAGGTTTCTGGTTGTTTTTACCTATCCCTGCTTCTAGCATTCATGCCTCGTTCTTTCAGATTGATCTTTCATTCACTACCGGATTTCTGATATATCTATCTTTTTGATCTGGATTGCGTATCTTTCTTCTCTCATATTTGACTGATTTTGTATAATCATTGCCCTATTCCACCTCGCTTGATTAGGACTATCGATGCCTATCTTTCATCTAGATGGTTTTTTCCTTTCTACCTCTTCAAGGCCAATTTGGCACCCTAAAAAAAGCTAAAGGAGAGGCTAGAAGGCGAAAGCAGATTGTTAGGGGGTCACCCAACTCTTTTCTTATCTTAAAGTCGGCGTATCCTATTCACCTATTCTTTCTAAGGAGTCACACCCCACGAGTGCAGGGGATAACCTTCGATGAACTAGGCCTTTGAAGCATATTGCATCGTCTATACTGCCCCCTCTATCATGATTGTATGTCTCATTTTCTCTGTTTCTTTCTGGTCTTTGACACCATTCGTCTAATCATGTTTAAGACTCACTAACATTCTCTTTGCCAGCAGGCTCCCACTTGCATGTTCTGGGCTTACTGGCCTATAATCCAGATTGATCTATTTAGATTTAGGAAACACCGAGTTCAGGTCTTCTTTTATATGCAACCAGTGGATAACGTCTGTAGATTTCTCACTATTCAATTGAAAATAGGGTAAATCAGTCTTTCTCAGACTTAAATCCTTTATGTTTATGCCACTCGGACTCCCCGAATGAACTTATAGAAGCACTACCAGCCAGGAACCTCTGATGATGACTGATCCCTTCGTACTATCACTCTCCGGTTATTAGTGAGGCTTTTTTTTTCCCCCCTCCCCATATTCGGGTCATCTTATCTAATACATGGTATAGGCAAGTAAAATAAGGGGTACACCCTCATGCTTTAACTATATTAGGGTATAAAGAGGTTATCTTGTATAGAAGTGTTAGAATACACATATGTGTGTACCTAAACTTACTTAAAATAACCTAATTAAACCCAAAACAGACCAAAAATGGCAAAAATATGCTTGTATTTGTGTTTTGTGTGTGCAGGAACGGATACATCAAAAATCACAAGAAAACAGTCAAAAATAGGCAAGCACGGACACGAGAATCAGAAGAGTACAAAGCCAAAGCCAGAAAAGTCAAGCCTCAGTCAAAGACAGCCAAGAAAAGTCAAAGTCAGTCAAAGATGGTCAAACTAAGTCAAACACAAAAGGACAAATCCTCAAAATATTTCACTTTGGTCCCTCAACTCTCACAAAAGTCCAAGAATGTCCCCTCCTCCCTTAATGGACCCAGGAAAGCTTAATGGGCCTCTAAAAACCTAGGAAACCTTACCCGGATCCTTAAGCCCAAATCCCTAGCCCATTTCCTTTTTTTTATAAACCACAAGGACTGGTTTTACAATTTGCAAAAGTATTTTATAACTTGAAAAGAAAAAAAGAAAAAAAAGAACACAAGGGCCATATTTGCAAATTCTCTAAAGTTATAACAGTTTTAACTGTCAAAAAAAGGGCGCGAAACCTATTTACTATTCACCCGTCATCCCATCTTTACCCAACAGTCAAAGGGCTTTCCCCAATTAAGGGACGAATAAGACAATTCAAGTATAGTACAATGAAATGGTGAGGTTAATTCAGTCTTATCAAGGCATTCATTAGATCAAGATCAAGCTCAAGTACACGTCAGCAATGGTAAAGCACACAAGAGATGTGGGATTTGCACTAAACTCACTCACAAATGAAGCACAAGCTGTCACATCAAGGAATGACAGCTTGACAATCCTTGAGTGCACACAATTTGATCAAACGGCCACAATTGAAGCCCCAATGATTAAAAGATTTGATGGACAGGATTAAGGATTGGAGAGCAAGGCAAGAGGGTCTGGAAGCTTCACCAAATGCCTATAAAAAGGGTCTCAATCTTCACACACACACACGTAGCTTTTAGGACTAGTTTTTAGCTTAATTTTACTTTAAATTTTGTAATTTCCTTTTAAATTTTGTAAGCAAACTTTTTATTAATGAAATGCAGTTGTTTTTAATCTCTCAAAATCTCTCTAATTCATAATCTCTCATTTTTCTTATTTAGAATTAAGCTAAAGCTCAATAAGCCCGTATAAGCTCTAATAAGCTCTCAAGAGTCTATAAGCTCTTGATTTGAGCTTGATTAGCTTTAATCATACTTTAAACCTATAAAATCAGCTTAAATTCTAATTACCTTGGGATTTGGACTTATAAGCTTATGGAAGGGGGATCTAAATTGGAAGGATCCCCAAGGACTTATACCCTAGCTTATTAATAAGCTAGGGAGCTTGTAGCTGCCATTATTGGTCCTCTTGTTTAGCTAGAGGTGCATTGTAAGTTTTCCTTTAATTCCTTGTTTTGAATATTAGTTTAATAGCTTTCTAAATTTAGATATGCTTATTTGCTTAATCAGTTTGCTTAATTTTGCTTATTTGGGTCTTATTTAGCTTATCAGCCACAATAGTTAATCTGTTTTTGCTTTTCATAACCTAGATCATAGTTTTTATATAATCAGTCATATAAGCTTTAAAAAACCAAAAAAATAGGTAAATTAGCTTAAATCTTAGATTAATGCTTATTTAGTTGTTAATTCATGATAATTAAGTTTGTTTTAAGCTAGTTTTTATCTGGTATTCAATACTTGTTAATTAGATTTGCAATATAAGCTTTAACTCAAACCTGCCAATACTTTAAAAGGGTGTTTGGAATAAGCTTCTTTGACCACAAAGAGTCAAAGTGAGCTTTAGATTTTCATTGAGTCAGTTTAAATTTCATTTAAAATTAATAGTTAAAGAGTTTTTACAAGTTAGATTTTGAAAATGAAAAGTTTAGAACTTATTTTAATAGTGTCAGCACCAGGGTACTTAGGAGTTTAGATTTTATAGCTTATTACTGAACTTAGCTCCTTGAGCTGTTGTTGGTGTTTGCATTTAGTTTGCAAACACTCACTAAGAGTGTTTTAGTTCAGGCTTTACCCTTAGGTAACCTGCACTATAACTTTGCACTTGTGCAAAGTGCATCAGTAGGAACCAAGCAGTTCCTACTGTCACTTTTAGCTTGAATTTTAGCTAAGTAATTCTAGGTTTTAGTATCTAAGGTTAGAATAGGATTAAGTCTAGGTGTAGCTTAAAATAGAATAGAGCTTAATTTCAATTTTTAGCTTAATTTTGCAACTTAATTTTGCTTATAAAAAGTCATAAAGCCTCAAAAGCCAAAAACATCTCTTTGCCAAAGTAGATTCTTAGATTGTGAAATTAAACATTAAGGTTCTAGTTTTTATTGCTTATATAGATAGTTAATAAGTAGTTTAGTTAATTCTCAGAAGCTTAAAACCTAGTTTTGCTTTTTGTTCCTTTTAGCTTATTTGGATTTTATGCTTATTTCTTTGTTTTCTGAGTTTGAAAAATTGTTTTTTCATTTTCAGCTATCAAATATAGTTTCTAGCTCTCTTTTCTCTTCTTAATTAGCTTAAGCAACATATAAGCTCTTTAGAACATCTTTTCTTTTTCACAATAAGCTTAATTTGAGCTTGATATAGCTGTTTAAGTGAAAACAATCCCAAACACCCACTTTCTGAGACAGCTTATTAATAAGCTGTTTTAGAGCTTATTATTAAGTTTCAGCTTATGTTCCCCTTATTAAAGTTGTTTAGATTTGTGTCCTCTTTAAGTCCCAAGTTTTAGTTTTTCATAAAAGTCAAAAAATAAAAAAAAAGAGCAAAAAGGGGTCGCCCACACTCGAACCCACGACCTCACACTTAAAGACCCAACATGTTAACCAGTTTGCTACATTAGCTCATCCGTCATTGTTTCTTTCTTTTAAATACTTATAAACGTTTTCATTTCCCTTTTCAATAATAAGCCGTAGCTATATAAGCTCATTTGAGGGCTTATTCGTTTAGCAAATTGATTTTTCTTATTTTTCTTATGTTCCTGCTAGTGTTTTAGATTTTTCCTGAATTTTTTAGATTTTTCCAGCTTAAATGTTATTTTTATAAAATTTCTGCACACTTTCTTTATTTAGTGTAATTTTTATAAAATTTTTAGGTTTCTATTTTTAATAATTTTATTATTTTTAAGTAGTTTAAATTTTAGAAAAATCATATCTTTTAATCTAAAAAGCCAAAAATAGTAATTTCTTTTTCTAAAATCTTCTTTTTACTTATTTTACTTAGGAAAAATATAATTTCAATTATTTTTTATTTTTTTATTTTTAGGATTTAATTAACATTAAATAGTTTTTAATTAATAAAAAATTCAAAAATAATCTAAAAAATATTTTTAATTTTCTTAAAATTTTCTTTTATCCTAATTTAGGTGTAGAAAATTAGTTTGCAATCTTAGGGTTTAATTTTAGTCTACTTGCTTAAGTGTTGCGTTTTATTTGTTTCCCGTATTAGTTTAATTGTTTAATTATTTTTTAATTGTCCATTTTAAATGTTGCTTTAGATTATCAAATCATCCATTTGCTTATTCAAAATCATAATCCAAGCTTAAACAAGGTTTCAATTTCACTAGTCGTTGGGGAAACGACCCGGGTGATCATATTTGCCCGGTTTAATATACGTACTATATATTATATTATATATATTTTTGAGAGTGAATTTTCCTTAGGGAATTTTCTTAATTGCTCTTTGAAGTATTATATTTTATATATATTTTAGGTATATAAAACTGTACACTAAAACCTCTGTATATGAAACATGTGTTACGAAAGCTTGAAGTACGAAACCAAAACCAATCTTTTGATACGAAACCTCCAGTTACGAAACCACAGATATACAAAATCTTCCACAGTCTATGAAACCAAATGGTTACCGAAAGCTCCAATTTACGAAACATACTTTCGTAAATTCCAATTTCCCTTACTTTCGTAAAATCCAAGAAACCTCTTACTTTCGTAAATCTTAGCTACCAAACTAATAAGAAACCTGTCAATTTGATTTTTAAGCAGTTTAAAGTGATAATATCAATGTTATCTTTTCAATTTGACCAATTTCTATGTTACGAAGGCTATTAATAGTTTTACGAAAGCTGTAACTATGTTACGAAAGCTAAGAAACACTTACGTATGACAGTTACAAAACCTCAACTATGATACGAAAGCTTAAAAACTGAAATACGAAAGCTATTTCCCGACTAAAAACAGTTACCGATACCTATTTCTTGACTTACGAAAGCTATCAAATCCATATTTTCCGATCAAATTCAATTCTAAGCAAGTATTTTCCGTAAACTAGTAATTGAATCTACAAATTGATGGTTACGAAAGTTATATTTCAATGTTTTATGATCAAAAACTCATCAAATCGTAAATCTAACACTTAGCGTTCTATAAAACCTACTAATTCGACGATACAAAAGCTTCCTGATCGAAAATAGAAAAGGTTAAGCTCGATTTGATCTACGAAACACATACTAGATCTCTCCTGGTGTAACACCCCCAAATAAGGTCACAGTGGAATAATGTGTCCGAGAGCATTACTTCATAGCTTAATAGCACAAGATATGAGAACGACCTCTAAAAGAGTCGTTTGAAATACGATACATTAGATTTATTGAAATTGTTTAATACAAAGCACAATGGCTTAAATTGTTCAATATTGAAATAACAAGATTTTAGATCATAACAAATATCCCAAGATGTAATGACTCCAAATCTTTTATGCATGACTCCTCAAAAGAGTATCCCTAATGTATACTTAGCACCTCGTGCCTCATTGACCTGAGAAAACATGCTTTAAAACGTCATCATAAAGTTGGTGAATTTATAGGTTTATGTAAAACGTAATGTAGGACTGCAAGATTTTCCCCGTGATAATGCAACAGATGCAAACATCACAAAATGTAATTATGTTTCCCTAAGCTCATGACACTGAAGCTCGACATGTATGAATTGCAATATAAATTACCAACATTGTCCTTGATGATGTTCTAACCTGCAACATCCTAAATCCGACATGGTATACGTTCGTTGTCCGGTAAACCGGAATAGTGAGTGCTACTCATCCGAACGGGGATGTCAATCCTAAATAGATCTATTTATAACATTCGCGCTCACACAATGTAATTGACAGTTCATGATAATGGGCACGGTGGGTTATCGCTACTTAGGCAAACACGTAATCATGATAAAATGTACACTTGCATCCAATTTGTAAAACAATGCATGTTTCTCACCCCAAAAGTTATAAATCATTGATATAGTAAAACATGGGGCTATGAACTCACCTTAGTGAATAAACTGGAGTATATGAATCAAGCAAATGAAAACGTTACGTATATGACCGAATGCAACCTAATTAAATATAGGCCGTATGAGTACAACGTACTTTGAATATCTAATGTCACATATAATTCTATATAGTTGCATCACCACCTAAAAGTATTTGTTTAATTTATAAAAATTAAACAATTAAATTTGTACTTGCAAAATAAGTGTCCATTTACTTGTAGTTGTAAAGATGATATACTTGTCCAACAAATTTTTATTTGACAAAAAGATATTTGATGTATTATTTATATAATTTCATTATATAAAAATGATTTAATTGTTTTAGAAAATAATATTTATAAGGTTAAAAACATTTATAAATATCACTTTTAGTAAAAACGCCATATCTTTCTTGTTTTAATCCTGTTTTTAACGTTCTTTATATGTATGGATTCATATTTGAAAAATCAAATCAAATTTTATATTTATTATATGATTAGGTACTGTTATGAACAGTAACCATAAGTTAAAGTTTATAAAAATACTTTTTATAACTTTAATTATTGAAATCGTATTTTAATTGTATCTCATTCGTTTTTACTCGGTTTTTAGTGATTCTTTTGCCCACGTCTTCATAATAAAATTGTTTATCATCTAACATGTTCCATGTCTATTGTATGTTTCTGTAAAAAAATAGTTTAAAAAAATTACTTTTATAAAGTTACTTTTGCTTATTTTATTACATAAACATGAAAAATCCATAACGAATTCATTATCCATTGTTTCTTCAAGTTTCTTATATTTTTGGAATCACAAAAATATGTACTTTTTAGGAAAAATGTAAAGTATTATGCCAGGTTCAAATTTTCAAAGTTAAACACTTTTTACTCATAATCTTATAAATACCATATCTCATTCGTTATAATTCGGATTTTCAAGTTCTCTATATGCTTAGAATCGTGATGAGATGTACTATTTACTAAAAATAAAAATACCTTACTGTTGGAGTTCGATTTCAAACAGTAGGTTTTGATCTTTGTTGTAAACCTTTTATAAAATTAGTTTTTCACACTTTTTAATATCACTACTTATTACAAGTCCTC
>BQNB010130244.1:2871-18974 GCA_026074375.1 Tanacetum coccineum | reverse complement strand
ATTCTCTTCTTAGAGTTTCCATTCTGAATTACCTTCCATACTCATCATTGTCAATGTACTCAAGGTAATGCTCCATCTCCATAGCCTATATATCATACTCCTCCTTCTTCAGAATTAGGAGTTTAATATTTGAGATAGCAGTTGTTTCCTATTGTTTTTGTTTAGGTACAGCACCAGTGTCTGATGCATCTTCATGGTTTGATGCTTCATCATCACTGAGATGTTGTGAGAACTCATCATTAGCAGGTTGAGACATTTTGTAAAGAATTGTAGGAGAGTGTTTGTTTGTGGTTCTAGTGATTCTTCTTACTCAGAGTCCCTCTATTGGCTCTGATACCACTTGTAGGTCCTTGGTCTTGGATCTATATAGCCTTTGTAAGACAATAGCTAACTTGAATAAATCCAAATCAACTATGTGAGAGACACTGACTATGAATATCAAGTGTTAATGCGGAATCTTAACACAAGAATTAAGAAGAACAATAATACTAATTTTGCTATTGATTTCTATTAAGCTTCAATGCTTCTATTCGATATATATAACTCTATGCCGTAGGGTTCCTTTTATACACCAAGGAAACCCTAGAAGGCTTTACAAAACGTGTGAAAGGATAATGCATATCCTTTCCTAAGATATCTCCTAAAATATCTCTAAGATAACTATTACTTCTATTCTGTTACACAAACAGACTTAACTACATACGACTAGTACTAACTATAGTACTGCCACTCTACCAGTACTAACTATAGTACTTCCAGACTCAACTTAGTACTGCCAGACTTAACTTAGTACTGCCAGAACTAACTAATACCACCAGACTTAACTGTTATACTACCAGAATTAAGTCTTTTACAATAAATTTCCCAACAGTTATAGTTTATTTTCATATAGCATTTGTAGGTAATTATCTTCGTGGAAGAAATTGCCAAACAAGCATAAAAGATGATCAAGTTCAAGGAACTTCGTGTCGCATCTCCATCTCATTATCAAGATCACATTTATGTATCTTGTTCATCATTAGTATTTGTAGTAGCATTCAGCATCTTTGTAAAAGAAGTGTAGTTGTGTTGGTTTGATTCTACCTTGTGAAGAATCCGGTATTTAGCTTTGTAGCGTTAAAAGGGTATAAGAAAGGTTGTGAGGCTTCTCCGCTAATTGAAGAAGATTGGTGACTAGTACGTGTTTACAAACTCTCGAGTAGGTGACTCAAGGAGTGGAGTAGGGAAAGGAAGGTGTCCTTGTAGCTGAGCCACTACAAACGCTTGTGTCTCGGTTCTATCTTTTCTTATTCTCTCTTACATTTACTTGCAATTCATATTTTTTTTTTGCATTATCCAAACATCAATACCGTCAACTTCACATAAAGTTCAAACTAACTTTTGAAAAGTAACATTAATTGGTAAAAATATTCAACCCTTATTCTAGTTTTCCACACATAAAGTTGTGTAGACACGAGACTACAACCAATTATACGAATAACTCTATATTTTAACATTACACTACAGTATAACTTGTTAATCCCCCAGATCCATAATCAGTCATCACCCATTCGTAATCGATTATCACAATTCCATGATGGTGGACTCGTTGCGCAGTCGTTCGCCGGAAGACTACATTCGAAGTGAATGAAAGGGTTGATATGTATCGCTTGGTCCAACATCGTTTTCTAGCGGTGGTGAGGTGCCCCATTTCCCTACAGACTCGAGTACACACACACCACCATCGTTAAATCTGGGTGCAAATTGATTAGCTTCAAGTGGATGCGCAACAATCACAAGTGGATGTACTCTTACACTACAGAATAAAATAAAATTAATATAGTCGAGATCATAAGCTGAATGTTGATCCAAGAAGTAACTTACTTTTGATTGCTTGGAAAATAAGAAGTTAAACTGATCCTACATCGCAACGTGAGTGTTGATGAAACAAGTATAGAAACACTTCCATCCTCAAAATCAACAAATATGGACTAGCTATCGCATGAATAAGTAGCATGGGTGATCAAACCGCTTGTCTCTGGCAAGAACCACTGTTCAAAGAAAATTGATGACATACTTACATTAGAAATTTTGAGTGGTCAAATAATTAAAAGAGCCAAAAAACACTAATTTAACTTCAATTAACCTAATTAACCCATAAACAAAATAGATTTCTATTGACTACAGACTAAATTCTGGCAATATGTTTAGGACAATTTTTTTTCTGATTATTGATAGTTAATTATCCATAAAAGTATGCAGCTTGTTACTAACAAAAAGTAGTTTTAGATGCGATAGTAATCTATGTTTGTTGAAATTACCGGTTGTTGTATATAAAGATTGGTCACGCTGATGATTGTTTGAAATGCCAAAAGGTTGAACATCCTAGTGTTTATTAAATCCATCACAAAGTATCTAAAACATCTTACGTATTTACCAAACTTTAGCCAAGAAGATACACCATCAGTCCATAAAATCATACAACGAGACAAATGGTTTAAGCTACAAGAGATGACTATACAGAAAAAAGGGGTCAAACTGGCAGATCAGGTCAAACAGGTTAAAACTTATCCAGAATGTATACCTTTGCATTTTCCAAATCATCCTAAAGATAAAAAAATCGTTCCAACAGTATATAAGAAACTAAAGATTAGACAACCAACCTTCTCCTTAAACATTTCCAAGAAACTAAATTTATATTCAATTTGAGTAAATTCTCCTTCGCTTGATAATGGCAAAAATCCTTTAGGTCTCTACACAAGCTCTTAGTATGTATACAAACTTAGCATTTAGCTGAGATTTTAAATTACATAAATCGGGTCTCAACAAAAAAAACCATGCCAAAAACCTTAAACGTAAGGAATGTATAAAACATATACTCAATGGTTTTTATGTTCCTCCATATATTTACATTCTGAAAACCAGTGTAAACATAACTAGTGAGTGAATATAAAAGAAAATACATAGCAACAAAAGGTCACTTTTGAAGTCCACTTGTTTTCATTTATATCAAGGTAGTTCTAAGGATTAAGTTTACAATATTACAAGTGTAACTTACCTCTAAAGCTATTAGTTTGCAAGGTATAAAGATTAACTGCAAGATGATATTTAGAAAGAAATAAGAAGTGGGTAAAAGTAAAGAAAAACAGTCCCAAACAAGAGAAACACTGCTTATTCCATTAAATCAAAAAGCCAACTTAAAAAACTAATAATAATATGTATAAAATAAGGATTGTTTATGGTTGCTCAACTATAGCTTTTATTAAGCACTCTGAATTTGACATATGTACTGCTTATTCCATTAAATCAAAGGCCATAAATTCTATAGAAACATAAGCAAACCATTATGTCACGATCCTATCTCAAACAACATTCAAAAAGAGCAAAATGTTAGTAAATAAATAGATATAAATTTTAAATTAAAAAGATAGGAATTGGGAAATAACCTGAATAAGATAAATTAACTGAGGAAATGGTGATGGTTAAACGATTTGGTAACGGTGATGGCGTAGTGAACGGTTGTGGCTAGTAGTGTGGTGAGGAGAAGGTTATGATGAAGCAGAAGTCATAACGATGGAGAAGTTGGTTAGGGTTAGGGAGATGTGTGAAAAGTTTAAAGGGTGATGATAAGTTTTTTTGGTAAAGGGCGGGTTAATGAAAAGTTGGAATAAAAAAGCCCGTTCGAGTAAAATCATAAACAAATGGATCGGGTTTTTTTTGTAACATCGATCTTTTTAAGTAAGAACTAAAACAAATGGGTTTCTATGGTAACATTTGAAACTCTCAGCGCTTGTGTTACTCAAATAGATTGGTCTTTAACAAAAGTGATCTTTTTTAGGTGAACTTTATAAGCTTTTATGTATATTTTTAAACCCGAGGAGCATATAAATTAATAGTGGAAAATTGGGAGATTCATATGAGTTATGTGATGGGCCAGCCATAAGTCGCACGTAAGGTTCTAAAAGGGTTGAAACATAACAACTTTTTCAAACACTTCTTATTCATAACTATCACGTTTTTTGACAATAACCAGCTTGCCATACTTTACCCATTCACTTCATTATAGATAATATAATATGTAGCCCAAATCGCATCTTATATATATGAATTATATGTTTGACACAATTCATAAATAAAAGCAATGCGATATAGTAGTTGCATAGTTGGAGTATGCTTCACCTGTAGTGAGTATGATCGTACTTAATGTAAGAGATGGGGTAGAACCAAAAGAGCTTCGGAAGATCAGGAAGTTGGCAAAAGAAATTACTAGAGGTCATCATCATCATGATAACATCAATAATTTAATACTTTTTAGTGTTAATTTTCCCCTAAAAATACTTGCAATTGTCTTATAAATACTTGAGTTTGATACTTTTACGGTTATTTCACTATTTTTAGGTAAAATGCAAGTATGTGATAAGAAACACGGGAAAAGGACGTAAAAATGAAGAAAACATGGATTCTTACGAGACTTTACGGCGTAACACCTACGATAGTGTTACGCCGTAACCTATTCAAGGCAAGACACGTCACACAGCAAGATTACGGCGTAACCACACGAGAAGATAACGTCGTAACATTATTATTATGAAAGGCTGAGTCATCCTAGTCAGCAATACGGCGTAACATGAACAGTGTGTTATTCCATAACATAATTTATACCTACAACATGGAAATCCTCGTCAGCACTTTATGGCGTAACACTCTATAAGGTTACGCCGTAACATATTCAAAATCTATAAATAGAGGCCTCATTCAGCCAATTCATCATCAACCATTCCACCATAGATCTAAGGGGTGACCAAGGCCTTCATAGCTCGAAGAAATTTACTAGAAGTCTAAGGGAGATCACACTTAATTTACTTTTGTATTTAATTATTCATAAACGACTCATGTAAGAATTATGAGTTTTCCAACCATGATTACCTTTATTAATTCTTGCTTTGTTGTTACCATGAGCGGCTAAGCACTTCAAGAGCTAGCCTAGTCATGAATTTACTATTGTTATAATTCTTGTTTCCTGTTAGATCATGGTTTCGTTGGATATCCTTTTAACTATCGTGTAACCTTGGGTTTTAGTAGTATTGTGGGTGGTGTAGATCATGTTAATCCTGTTACTAGATTACCACTTGATATGGGAGAAATCACATATCCTTTTTATACCAAAAACGGCCCTAAAATTATCAAATTGTGCAAATTATGCTTGTATATTGCTTGTTTTGTCATTTGTGATGTGTAGGTACGGATATTGCAAAAATCACAAGAAAACTGTCAAAACCGGGCAAACACGAACACGAGAACGGATAGAGTACATAAGAGCCAGAAGTTTTCTAGCAAATGGTCCACTAAAGTCAACAATGGTCAAACCTTGGTCAACCACAAAAAGACAAAATTCTTGAAAATACCAAAAGAGCCCTTAATGTTAAATCATTTTGCACTAAAAGTCTAAAAATAATAACACCGTTAGTCCTTTAACAATTAAAGACTAACGGTCGTTAAGTGTTAACTATATAAACTTTTTTCCCTTTAAACCCTTAACCGAGCCCAAAATAAACACCGGCCCAAACCTTTTTTTTATAAAAACCTTAGCCCAGGTCAACCCCCCTTTACCCCGGGTCAAACACAAAACAAATAGAAAAGGGGGGGGGAACTATTTTACTGTTTACCCGTCTTCCCCAATTCACCATCCTTGTAATTAACTCAATTTAAATGAAATTAACCTAATTCAACGTGGCAAGTCAAAGATGCTTAGTATTAAGTGACATCTCAGCAAGAAAAATGTCATCTCTAAGCTATGATTGGACACTTCTGACAAGGAATGACACGCGGGCTCAAAGGAAACACACAAAGATGAAAAAAATTACACAAAAATCAATGCAAAAGAAGCACAGGAGCTCCCAATGATTGGATTGCCAGCGTGGCTATCCGTGTGCTATATTCTTATCCAACGGCCACAAAGCTTGATCCAATGATTAGAGGAATTAAAGGCTGTGATCATTTGGAGCAAGTTGAAGACCTGGAAGCTTCCCTTATCTCATATAAATAGAGCTCACTCCTCACTCACAAAGGGCATCTAGGAGTAGTTTTAAATAGTAGCTTTAGAATAGTTTTTAGCTTATGCTTATTGTATTGCTTTTAAATTCTGTTTTTAATCAATGTAATTTCCTTTTTCAATCTTGTATTCAGCTTTATCATTAATAAAAGTTTAAGTTTAGTTAATGTGCAATTGTCTTTTCATAAATTTACTTTGATGCAAATGGTTTGAATAAGCTTTTAATACTGTTCCATAAGCTCAAATTGTTCATAAGCTACATAAAAGCTCTCAAAACTTGAAAACTCAATAGAATTGGATGGTTGCTCTGAGTTTTCAAGTAGGTAATAGTACTTGATGGTCAAGTGTTAGGATTAGACTAGGATTTGGAATTACGCTTAAGCTAAATGCTTAAGCTGCTTTATTAAGCTCTATTTTGAGCACTCACATCTGTTTAGCTTAGGTGGAGGTATACTTTTCTTTACATTTTTCTATTTACTTTATTTTCACTTTAAATCTTAGTTATAATCTGCATAGTAGCTTAATTCTGCTTATTGCTTGCTTATTTGTTGTTTAGTGTAGCTTATTGTGTGCTTATTTCTTTAATATTGCTTAAAAATGTTGTTAGATGCTTATTTAGTTTAAATTGTTAGTTTAATTCTTAGTTTGTTTGATTTTGATATAAAAAGTTGAAAAGGCCAAAAATAGTAGCATAATATGTTAGTTATAGTTATAGCTTATTTTGTTGTTGAAATCTGCTTATTAAGTCTGTTTTTAGCTATCCACTATCTGGTATCTCATTTTCCAGCTTTAAATCTAAAAATTATAAGCTAAAATATGGGTTTCAGCAACTTAAAGGGGTGTTTGGGTCAAGCAGTACTAACTTGAGTTAGTACTGCTAGACACCACTTGGTCCTTTAAGTTTAAACTAAAATTTCATTTTGAGGCTTATAAGAGCAGGATTTAAAGATTTGATAGGTTAAATCTAGTTTTCTATAGGATTGAGAGTTTCTAGTTTAAATCTGTTAGCATTAGTCAGTTTCATTAGCATTCTAAGATTAAACTTGTTCTAAGTGGTATAGTTAATCATTTTGCATTCTGTCTAGTGTTTAAAGAGTGTAGGAACAAAGATCTATATCTTACATTAAATAGTTTAAAGTTTTGGTCATACAAGTGTCAAATGCATCAGCAGTCTAAAAAGGCCAAACTGCCATTTTTAAGATGAAAATTCAGTTAGTTAAAATAGGAATTAGCCTTTAATTTTTAGTATACAAGTAGCTTTTAGGCCAAATTTAATAGATTAGTGCTTAGTTTGTTCTTAATAGCTTAATTAGTCATCTGTTTTTAGTCTGCAATTCAGCACTTGGTCATTTTCATTAAGTTTTAAAAAAAACTAAAAAAAATAGTGTCATTCTGTCTGCATCAGTTTTTTCCAATAGTTTTTTCTTAGCTTAATTGATTTTCAAAATGCTTTTCAAATGCTGTTTAAGGTAGCTTATAGGTCAAACTTTCTAGAAATATAAGTCTCAAAGTCATAAGGTTAAAAAGTACTTGACAGACTGTTTGGTAACTGGTTTTGTGAAAAAGCTTTTGGTAGTTTTTCAGCTTAAGACTTAAATATTTGTTCAAATTTGGTTTATCTAGCTTATTAGGTTAGTGTTAGGGTATTGGTAGCTTATCAGTTCTTATTTCAGCTTAATCTTAGTTTTCTAGTTTAGTGCAAAAAAGCTTTTACCTTATAAGTCATAAACTGTCTGCTTTTAAGCTACTTTCTAGCTTATTTTCTAGTTTTCAAAAAAGTTGTTTTTACAAAAGTTATTCATTTTAAGTTGTTTTATAACTTTGTTTTTAAAACTTAGCAAAAATAAAAAAAAGGGGAAGGAGGGAAATTGTGAGTGAGCAAGGCTCGAACTCACAACCTCAACCTCCCTCAACCCTTTCATAGCACTCAACACACACACCACTAACACTGCGCCCTTGGGACTTTTACGTCTCAAGGTGCATTGTTTATTGTTTTAACACCTTTTTGAGCTCTTTATAAAATAAGCACTTCGAGTGCTTATTTTCTTTTTCCTGGCTTAATCTTTTTAGCTTATTCGTAGGACTTATTTTTCATACAATCTTTATAACTTCAGTGATTTTTGAGAATTTTCTTAGAATTTTTAGTCAAAGTTTAATATTTTTCGTGAATTAATTTAGTTAAAAACTTTAAAAAATCATAAAAAATAGAAAAATAATCAAAAAAATAATTTTCTTTTTTATAAAATTTTCTTTTATCATATTCTAGGCTTAGGTTTGAAATTTACTTTCTTAGGGTTAATATTTTGAAAGTTTAATTTTTAAAGAACGGGTTTTCATATACGTTCTCGTTTTCTTCGTTTTTAGCTTAAATTACTCTCGGTTTAGAATTTCCTTAGCTTTTTCTTTTTAAATAGTCATTTAGGATTAGAGAAAGTTTAGAAAAGCATTTAGGGTTTAATTGTAGTTCAATTGCTTATTTGTCGCATTTTCTTAATCCCGTTAACGTTTTTCGTAGTTAGCTTTAATTGTGCTTTTATTTGATCTCTATTAGGATTTTAGAAAACAATCATTTTCGAACCAATTCAAGTCATTGTCCAAATAACAAACGAGGTCTCATTTTATAAGTCTTTGGGAAAACGACCCGGTAATCACTTACCGGTTAAACGTGTAGTATTTTTGTAAGATTTTTCCTACTACCTTTGTCCTCAAAGGTAGTTTTGGAATTTCCTATACTTTAGATATTATTATGTATTATAATTATAACATCAAATTTTTGGCGCCGCTTCCGGAGAATTGTGATTAAGATTCCTTCGTTTGCATTTGTCGATCGTGGTTTGAAGAACCTTTCGTCTTCGAAAGTTACGCTTTCAAAAAAAATCAAAAAAAAAGTAAAAATATAAAAGGTAAAAAATATTTTTCTTTTCTTTTTAGTATATGTAGAAGTTAAATAAATACAAAAATACAAAAATATTTCCTCTTCCGGATTTTTCGATTTTTATTGTTCTCTTAATTACTAAAATACACATCAATTTAATTCTCTTACTAGAGAATTTGTGAATATCCATCAATAAGTTCCCGAATTTAAGATTCAAAAATTTACCGTCTTGTGTCACTTACGAAAAAGGCGCACCTCTTTTGTGAAATAAGCTATTAAGAGGGTTGTTCCACGGAACTACAACCCGAAGGGACAAACGTTTTTAAGGAGATTCGCTCCCACTACGTCCCCCATTTGCAAATTTTACTTAAGGGAGTTACCCTAAGTTTATTGATTATTCGGTAAAACAAAAATATTTTTGTATATATATTTTTCTCTCTTTATTTGTTTGTTTAGTGCATGCGCACTAGAAATTCTAATTTTCAAAATAATTCGTGCGTAACCATTCAGAGACGTCAAAATAGGGGACGTGCTCCAAACGTAGTCGAACCCAAGCTTTGTACTATCGTTGAAGTTGCACCAATGACGGAACGTACAATAGAAGAGCTACTCCGTACACCCACGGAAGGGTATGGAGAAGCTATCGTTTTACCGGAGATTAATGCGGATCATTTTGAGATAAAAATGAATTTGTTACAACTAGTTCAAGCTAGCCCGTTTCACGGATATGAGAGGGAAAATCCCCACGCTCATATTAATAGTTTCAAAAGGATTACCTTGACTTTACTATTTAGATATGTGCCAAACGATGTTATTAAGCTTATGATGTTTCCATATTCACTCGAGGGGGCCGCTAAAGTTTGGTACGAGAAAGAACCACCTAATTCGATCTTGACTTGGGAGGATCTCGTAACTAAATTTGTGAATCATTTTTTCCCTCCTTCGAAAACCACTCACTTAAAGAATGAAATTTCTCATCTTATACAAAAATTCGAGGAGACTTTTAGTGAAGCATGGTAACGATTTAAGGAAATGCTTAGAGCTTGTCCTCACCACGGATTTACGGAGTTAACTCAAATTGATACCTTCTCTAACGGTTTAAACGAGAACGATCAAGACTCCTTAAATGCCGCGGCGGGTGGAAAACTTTTGAGTAAGACGACTAGAGAGGCTTTGAACATAATTGAGAATAAATCAAAAGTTCGTTATTCACGTAATAAATCGAATGTTTCTAGGATGAATACAACTTCTAGGGAAAGTGTTAGTAAAACGGATGAAAGAATTGATAAGCTTGCGGACCAACTTTCGACCTTAGTTGAGATTGTTTCTAAAAAAGTTGTCACTCCCGCTCCGGTTAAAGCGGTTGAGGAAATTTGTGTTACTTGTAGTGGGCCTCATGCTTGGTACAATTGTCCTAATACCGATAACAATCAATCTAGTGTTTGTGCGGCAACGGGTACTTACAATCAAGTTAACCCTCCAAACCGTGTTAGTAACCAAATGGCACCACCCGGTTTTGCTCCGGTGCAAAACAATGGTCAAAATAGGTATAATCAAAATCAAGGTCAAGGGAATAATTTTAATCGGGGAAATAATTTTCATGGAAATCAAGGTTTTCAAGTTCAAAATAATCATGCTCCAAATTTTCAAAATCAAGGATTTCAAAACCAACCTTTTCAAGTTCCTAATAATCATGTTCAACAAGAGTTTTCAAATGAGTTTTCAAGTTACAAGAGAACTAATGATCAAATGATGAGAAACATGCAAAATCAAATCAATTCGTTGAAAGGGAAGTTAAGAATGAAATTCAAAACACGATGAAGACTCAACAAGCCGTCTTGATGAATCAACAAAATGTTTTTCAAGTTAACTTGCAAAATATGTTAAGTGGATTCTTTCAAAACCAAGCCTCAACTCGAGTAATACCATTCCAAACCCGAAGGGTGAGATGAAAGCAATCACTACTCGAAGTGGTGTTGCTTATGAGGGACCCTCGATTCCTACTAATCCTTCTCCTAAAAAGGTAGTGGAACGAGAAACCGAGGAGACAACGGATAAGGAGAAATCTAATTTCCAAGGAAGTACCGCTCATATCCTACCTCTGGTTATCCCCATTCCGATTCCAGAACCCGATGTTCCGAAGACTTTACCTAAGTCGAATATTCCATATCCTTCGCGACGTAATTATCAAAAATCCCGTGAAAAAGCTTCGAATCTAATGGAGAAGATCTTTCAAATCTTTCAAGATTTGCGCTTCGACATTAGCTTCGCGGATGCTTTACTTTTAATGCCAAGATTTGCTCCTACGATTAGGAATTTGCTTATGAATAAAGAGAAATTGCTTGAATTAGCTACGATACCGTTGAACGAGAATTGCTCGGCGATGCTCCTCAAAAAGCTTCCTGAAAAGCTTGGAGATCCCGGCAAGTTTCTTATTCAATGTGATTTCCCGGGAATGGATGTATGTCACGCCTTGGCCGATCTTGGCGCGAGCATAAATCTTATGCCCCTTTCTATTTGGAAAAAGCTTTCTTTACCCGAACTTACACCAACTCGGATGACTTTCGAATTAGCGGATCGATCCATTACTCATCCTAAAGGATTTGCCGAAGATGTTTTTGTCAAAGTTGGTAGTTTTCACTTTCCTATCGATTTTATTGTTGTTGATTTTGAAGCCGATCCTCGAGTTCCTCTCATTTTAGGAAGATCCTTTTTGAGGACCAGCCGTGCTTTAATTGATGTGTTTGAAGGAGAGCTTATCTTAAGGAACGGGGATGAATGATTAATTTTTCATGTTGTCCAATGGCACGTCACAACATCCTCAAATAAGCTGTAAACCGAGTCAAGTTAAAATGTTAATGACACATGCAAGGAATAGTTTCAAAAGGTTTACCAGACGAACCTACTTAGTTTGCTTAACTCCCCCGGAAGAATGTCCAAACGATGAACAAAGAAAAGCAGGAAGTGAAGAAAATCTCGCAGAGCCGACACTAAAACGCCAAACTCGTATCACCCTTGTTTGAAGAATTTTTAAAGTTATTATGCAAGGAGAAGCATTTTTCATTCAATACAAACGCACCTCCAGTATCTTCGGTTTTTTGCAATCAACAATCCCACCTTACCGTCTATTGAGCCTAAGGATTCTCTCATAATGGGGGACGAACACCTTAGTACTTTTAGTGCTGAGGAAATTGTCCTAATCCCAAGAGAATCTGAGGATACATCCAGGAGCAATAACGTTTTACCTTCGTGTTATGATTTCTCTTCTATCAACGTTCCACGAGAGATGATTTTCAATGACAATTCTCTACCCTCTTTTCGAATTTGATGTCAAATTTCAACCTAGTAACATAAACCCATCTTTTTGATGAAGTGTTTTAAGAGGGAAATCGAGTGCAAGGATTCTTAATGAAATTCCAACCTTTAGATTGAGTCGACTTTCCTAGTCCACAGCCTCTTTCTGATTCTAATAAAGATGAATGTCTTACTCCAGAGATGGACATGGTTTATTCCTACTCACCAGATTACCGACTACTCCTTTGAAAAGCGATGCTTTCATTCACGAGGATTCAT
The DNA here is from genome assembly GCA_026074375.1 of Tanacetum coccineum. Taxonomy (NCBI): domain Eukaryota; kingdom Viridiplantae; phylum Streptophyta; class Magnoliopsida; order Asterales; family Asteraceae; genus Tanacetum; species Tanacetum coccineum. The sequence continues at coordinate 6,495 of BQNB010130244.1, read as the reverse complement.
CGATGAATCCACCATTCGAAAGAAAATGAAATTTTAGTTTGAAACATTGGAATGTAAAACGAATGATTGGAAAAGAATTTTGTACGATCCACAATTGATGAGGCTGAATGTTTTGATCCAGGAGGCGATAATGATGAGATCGATACTTTCTAGCTATCGAATTCCGACGTATATGAAGTTATAATGACTTCGGAAGAGACGTTTAGTATATCTTGAGAGTTTGCTTAGTGATGATAACATCCATAATCTCTCTTCCGATGTATTTTTCGATCATGAACCACAACAAAATGAACCAGAGAATGAATCTTTAATAACTTTTTCTCCCAAAAGTGATCCTCTCCACCATGAGTTCACCGGTAAACTTATCACGCTTCCTCCAGGAATTATTAGAGAGCACGAGGATTATATCAATCGAATGTCGTTGTTATGCAGTAATTCATCTTCCCGGTCGCTGGAAAATTCTCATACAATCATCGAATCTCTTCCCACATCTACTACTCTCTTTGAAGATAGTGACTCTAATAGGGAAGAGATGGATATATTTTCCAGACCAGATGATTCGATACCACCAGGTATTGAAAGTGATTTTCACTCGGAAGAAGATATTATTGACAACTTGCTTAACAATGATCCTATTCCTGAATATAAACGTTTAACCTTTGACATGGAACCTGATGTGCCAGTAATAAATAATGAAGATGAATGTTTTGACCTAGGGGAGGTGAGATTAATGTTGAAGTTGACGATTCCTTCACATTTGTCACTTGGACTTTCCTTCTGTATCTCACTTACCCTGAGGTTTCTCCTTTACTTTCCTCCACCAAAAATAAGGACACCATTTTTGATCCCGACATCTCCACTTAGAGCCGGTGGCGTCTCATCGGGATGAAACTTTCATGTACTTAAATGTTTATCCAAACATTAATGAAAGCTCGATTGAGATTTTCTCTTCCATTTACTTTCTCTAAGGACGAATGAATTCGGATCGAGTCCAAGCTATGGAACTCGTTACCAAAAACAAAGCGCGACGTGTGAGGGGCACCCCATGCTTATTCCCATTTTCTAATCTTCTTTCTTACTATCTATTGTGATGTGAGGGAGGCTTGTACTCTTCCGATTCTTGTTGTTAGTTTGTACTCTGGTGATTGTTGAAAGATTGACCCAAAGTTTCTGAAGACATCTTGTTTCGGTGTTTTGTCCCGGTCTCACCGAGCTTCCTAAGCTTTAGCTTGCCATTAGTATGGGGAAAATCCGATATCCTAAAGATTATTATCGTCTAACATTTATCTTGTAGCATACTTAATAAACGGCTAAATATTTTTGTGATACTTTCTTTGTAGTATATCCTATATCATAACAAGGGTCGAGTTTTCTTGGATCACGGGCAGTTTTAGAGAGAGAAACACTAAAGAGAGAATAGTTTTAGAGAGAAGAGAGAGGTTTATCTTTGTAAATGTTTATTTGTCTAACTTATCTCTTCCAAAGTGGGAAGAGACTATATATAGTACATACAATATACCGGGTATTTGAACCCGACTTAAAACCGAAAAACGTACTATTAACTATAAAACTACGAGCTATATAAAACAGTAAAATACACGGGGTGACCGAGTCTTTTTCTAATATCTAACAATCTCCCCCTAAGGGAGGTCACCCTGAAAATGCCAAACTTTATTACTTCCGTCATTAAGGCGTGGGACAATTTAATATCTTGAACTTTTGTTGTAGAGATCTTTTGATTTATCTTACACATGGTCATTGACTGTGAACCTTGAGCTTCTTGAGATCATTGCCAAACATAATCTTACATCATCTTGTACTGTTCGAGCCATTCCTTGTGCCTTGTGAATGAATAACTTGACATGCAGAAGTTTGTCGGAAGCTTTGACAGAGAGGAGCCTTTATGAAGGTCTTCATAACATCACACAAGAGTAGGTCGTGTCTGAGCCCCCCAAGATCGGTTATTTACTTGTACAAAATCTCAGGAACTTGGAAATTTCCATCTCCATCTCCATCTTTACGATAGCCTTAATGAAACAGTTAGCAATAAGAGAGAAAATAGATTTGAAAAGACAGACTAAGTGTTTTTCTTGTAAAAAGACTTTTGTTAACATGATCGAAGTTTTAGATTGTTGTCAAATGAGAATAACCGACAATTCTTATACTTGGAACAAGTTGAATCACATAAAGAGCAGAAATCGACATTGTTTTCTTATCCAGTTGACACAAGTTTGATTCATGCAGAATCGCACAAGTCACCTACCTAAGCTTGTTGATGTTTGGCTCCTAGCAATTCCATCTTACATTGTGAAAAACAACATTTTCACTCTGGATGTTCTGTGCATATATCACAAGGATAAGCGTAGGACTTCTAGATGGACTATGTTTCCACAGTGTGTGAAAGACAAGAGAAATTAGATAAGTGTCCTAACGAGATTTAATTGACGATCTCTTGGCTCTAGACTCAATAAGTGCGTTTTGGTTTTATTGATCGGAGGCTGGAGCCAACTGCCACCATTTCAATATCAACTAATCTCGGAGTGAGAAAGTCAATAGATAACGTGTTTTGTCTCCGTGAGAAATGAAACAGAAATGCTTTTGAAAGATTCTGAGTGGCTAGGGAGGGTTGCCTTTGCATCACTGGGTCCACGAGACGATCTTACAATGTCAGCATCATCATAGTGAGTTCTACAGCATAATGAATTGAGACCCGGTTTTTCTGCCTAAGAGAAAGGAGGGCTTCTTTCTTTACACCCTTATCCTTTACAAATCTTTTAATTCTTCAACCCTTCATTTCTTACGAGGCACTTCATGACTAGAAACCATTGTTGGGTTATTCCAGTACTACTCCATCTTCAGAGGGACTTTCCCCTTGATTTCGCACTTTTACTCCTTTTTTCATGTCATACTAAGGACTTCTTAACACTAACTAGTTGATTGTCCCTGGGTAGATCCCTCCGGTTTGGCTGATCATCGGGAGTAGAACTCTAATCTTACCAACTTATAACTCCAATTAAGGTAAAATGCATGGTGTCAGTCTTATTGAGTAACAGTTCTCCTTTCCATAAAACCATTGTAAATTTAATTAATGGCACTTTATAATAAATAATCCAAGCGTTAGTACCTCGTTTTTAATTTTTTTCAGAAACGCTCCCCCTCAAAATGTGCTTCGGTATTCGAAATTGTTTAGCACGTTTGGGCGGAGTATATGAGTCCTAATAATCACGGTTATTATTATACACATATTTTAATCACATTTTCTCCCCTTATCAAAAATTTTAAACCCTTTGACATTTTGGATATCAATTGATTTAAATATGTTATAAAATTTGGGAGAAAAGTGTGTCCGTAATTCGCAAGTCGTGTAAGAAACATATAAGTGCTCCCCCTCAATCGTTAAGGGATATCAATTACTCCTACACTTAGTCATCAAAAGATTAACTACTTACTATTGTGCAAGATATATTATTCACAATAAGAAACAAAATTGACCTTTGTATTGTGACGACGATGTCGTTACGTTGTTCTGTTGATCAGCCTGTAGTCAATATCTCTTATTCTTCCTCCAACAAAGCTTTCTAGACTTCGATAGATCCTTTTGATCTGTAGTCTTTTCTCGATTGC
>BQNB010130243.1:0-18974 GCA_026074375.1 Tanacetum coccineum | reverse complement strand
TGTTAAGCGGTTAGTGTTGTATTTTGGCTGAAAAAATCGAATAAGATTTCAATGGGTGGGTCGGGTAACTGATGAAAAGCTTTTCAACGAGTCTGTTTTTTTAATTAGTTTTTCGCATAACTGGGTGGGTCGTGTTATTAGCCATTTTTTACTGACAGAAATTTAAACATTGCAATTCACCATCAATCACGAAGCCCAATAGCCAGGCCCAAAGTTTATATCTATATCTTATATACGGCAAGACAAACAAACACCAAAAAAAAAATCCTAAACCTAAAATCAAACGTTCGAAGAAAGAAAGATGTCGGACCACATACCTTTAGAAATCCAATCAAAAATCATTAAAAACCTCCCTGTCAAATCACTACTTAAATTCCGGTCGGTTTCAAAACAATGGAAGTCTCTTATCGATAGCTCGGAATTTATAAAAAACTACCACATTAATCACACAAACCCTCAGCATCATTTACTTGTAGAGCACAAGTTAGATAATGTCCAAACATATACCTCGATTATCGATGACAATACTTTCTCCCAACAAAAGTTTCCCCTAACCGCCCCTGAGTCCCTTAACTTATTAAGAGACACAATAACACTCGGTTCCGCCAACGGGTTGTTTTGTTTTTGCGGAGATTTGGATTAAAAAACAACTAAGATGGCTGTTATTTGGAATCCTAGTATTAGAAAATGTGCTAGTATTGTTATCCCTAATGTATTGCCTTTTCCACATGGACATACTGCTATTGGTTTTGGGGTTTGTCCGGATACTAGTGACCCTAAGCTTGTTAAGATTAATGTCACATTACGTTATACATGGGTCGTTTGTAGAAACCAGCTAGTACACCTCTGATCTTACATGGCACAACTCACTGATGTGAAAAACACTTTATCTATGGAAAAGAGATTTACAGAAGTACTACTGGAATTGCTTGCATTATACAACAAAGTATGGGACTATATATAGCCTTACAATACAGGAAACGTGGACTTCAACTAGGAGTAGAATGCTACCCATGACTCTCCTAAAAACTTGGCACATTACCCTCAATAACGTTTGACTTTGTTGACTTTTAATTAAACTACGTTTTTAGGTTCGTTTCGGTTCGATATTCCGTATATTTTAACAAAAAATATATATACGTTTTTAAGGTGTGTTCATGTTTGTACCATTGGCATGTCGAGGTGATATCGTTATACATAAACACATTCATATCATAAAAGTTTAAACAAAGTCTTCACATACAATAAAAAACATACGAATTACATTGCAAATGACAAACTACTTCAATTCATACGAATTACATTGCACATGACAAACTACTCCAAATCAAGTTTTTCCATTTCATTGAGAACTTCGTGAAATAGTGCAGCCGAATTAACTGTGTGTTGTTCCGGATGCATATGCATCTCCATTGTTGCCTTGAGTATACTTATCTTTCCACGCAAGTGCTTGCAGTTTGAGCACCCTGCATTTCTTGAAGATCCTAGAGAATAGTTTGTAGGTGTTGAAGGTCCTGAAGAGTAGCTTGGATGTGTTAAAGGTCCTGAAGAATAGCTTGGAGGTGTTGAAGGTCCTGCAGATGAAGCTCGAAGAGAACTCATTAATTGACGAAGTCAATTCTCTTTCCATAAAAAAATCGACATCTAAAATTTTATGAGGGCTGTTAAATAATAAACAAATCAATTCTTTTAACAACTAACCACGATATTTATATATTACACAAATAAAAAACATGTGATTGTTCACCTTTGATTTTGGACATGCATAGTATAGTTTATCGTAACTCTTAGGTTTATACGATTGTCAGAGAACTACATCTCCTTCTGCACACCTACACGCAAAAGCTTCATGTGGCACCATCTTCACTATCTTTTTATGGTTGTGATGGTAAGAGTATGTGATATGTTTGTGGTTGTGATAGTATTTGCTTTTATGGTATAAAAGAGTTTTTGGCGCAAGTTTTGGCGGGAGTATTTGGCGAGAGTTTTTGGCGGGAGTTTTTGGCGGGAGTATTTGGTGGGAGCATCTCGACTTATCAGTTGAACCTCTAATGTATAACCATAACATATCGACTTATCTGTTGAACGTCTAATGTATAACCATAACATATCGACTCATCCGTTGGACCTCTAATGTACAACCATTAACACACCTTTGTTATGACTATCATCGTTATAATTGAGCCAATGGTGTTGACATACACATTTTTATTCAAGACATAAGTCTTCACATAAACCATTTATTACAATGCATTCAATACAAATGCCCATGGTGCAAACATGAACACACCTTAAAAACGTAGATAAACACACATACACTTAATGTGTTGACACACCTTAAAAACGTAGATAAACACACATACACTTAATGTGTTGACACACCTTAAAAACGTAGATAAACACACATACACTTAATGTGTTGACATACACATTTTTATTCAAAGGGCACATTCCCCTTCAACTTTTCAATGAAAAGCATCTTCTCATCAGCCCTCTCCTCTACCTCCCTTTCCAGGGCCTGCAACCTTTGAACCATCTCCTCGTCTCTCTGTACTAGCTCTTGCAAGTACTCAATTGACCTGTCCTTGTTCACAACCCAACCAGGAGAAGCTTCAAGTTCTTGAGTAAACAATTGATATTCTTCTATGGCAGCACGTAACTTCACACTCACATTATTGATCATGCGTGCCAGCCTAAGGTCAGCTTCCTTGGCCCTCCAGAAATACAAACTCAAAACATCTGACCAAGTAGTTGACTGGGCCGAAGCTTGCAACTCCATAATCCTTCTCAAGTTCCACATTGTTTGTTGTATTTTGGTTCTATGCATATGAATACAACTCACAACCCTTATATTCACAACATTCCACTAAGAATACAAGAAGCTATACACCCCACTTTGAAAGTCTAATGTATAACCATAACATATTGACTCATCCGTTGAACGTCTAATGTGTACAACGATACCATATCGACTCATCCGTGAACCTCTAATTTATATAACCTAAAATTTCGATCTCATCCGTTGAATCTTTCTAATGTTTAAACCATAACATATCGATCTCATCGTTGAAAGTATAATGTATAATACCATAACATATCGTTTTGACTCATCGTTGTACGTCGAATGTAGACCCATCACATATCGACTCATTCCGTTGAACGTCTAATGTATAACCATACGATATCGACTCATCCGTTAAACGTCCCCCCCCCCCCCCCCCCCCCCCCCCCCCCCCCCCCCCCCCCCCCCCCCCGAATGTATAACCATAACATTATTCGACTAATCTATTGAACATCGAATGTATAAACCATAAACATATCGGACTCATCCGTATATGTCTAATGTATCATCCTTTAACATATCGACTCATCCGTTGTAACCTCATAATGTATAACCATACCATTAAATCGATACTCATCGTTGACGTCGAGTTTATACCCCATAACATAGCGACTCATCGTTGATGTCGAATGATATCCATAAACACTATGACTCATAAGTTGAACCTCTAATGTATAACCATACCATATCGACTCATCCGTTGGACGTCTAATGTATAACCATAACATATCGACTCATCCGTTGAACGTCTAATGTATAACCATACCATATCGACTCATCCGTTGAACCTCTAATATATAACCATAACATATCGACTCATCCGTTGAACGTCTAATGTTATAACCTTTATACATATCGAACTCAGCAGTTGAACGTACAATGTTATAACCATAACATATCGACATCATCCGTTGATTGTCTAACTGTATAACCCATACCATATTCGGCTACATCCGTTGAACGTGAATGTATAACATACATATCGACCATCCCGTTGACAACGTCTAAGGTATACCTACCATATCGACTCATCCGTTGAACCTCTAATGTATAACCATAACATATCGACTCATCCGTTGAACGTCGAATGTATAACCATAACATATCGACTCATCCGTTGAACGTCTAATGTATAACCATAACATATTCCCCGGCGACATGTCGCCGAAGTGGAACGAACCGAGAAATCAAAATGTTTTTTTATTAGTATTTATATAATTTTATATTTTATAATAATTATATATTTTATAATAATTATATATTTTATAAAAAATCATTATATAAACAATAATAAAAAACTTTTAATTATTATTTATAAAATATATTTTATAAATAATAACTATTAAATATATTTTTTTGTAAAACATATTCCCCGGCGACATGTCGCCGGGGATTGTCGCAGGGTTTTTCAGCGCTACATCCCACGAAAATTTTCATTATTGCGCCAAAATCGCTAAACGACAAAACAACACATGTTTCCCCGGCGACATGTCGCCGCAGGGATAGTATACAGACACACACATGCGCGCATTGAAGTTATCAAAACCCACCTGTATCCCCCCCCCCCACCCGGGACACCCCGACCACCTACCCCCTACCCACACCCCCAAGAGCCCCCCTATAACACACCCAAACCCCCCCCCCATAAACCACCATTGTCGATTAGGAACAAGGAAGAAGAAGAATCCCCTACCACATCACCAACAAATCTCACCATCGCCACCACCACACCACTCACCTGCCACCATCCACCACATAACCACCATCCACAGCCGCCACTATACGAGCAAACGAGCACATACCGCAAGCCACCCACCTCCTCCTCCTCTAAACCATATTAATTTCTGCTTACTTCTAAACCCTCTAATTGATGATTTTTATACTTTTTTTTCTTACCTTCTTAACAATTTTTTGGTAAAAATGGTTTAATGATAAAATTAATTAATTTAGATTTTCAATTTTTGTTTTTGTTAATTATTTAAAAAAGCGTTCTAATATAATTCGTTTGTGTTTCTTTGTTTTCTGATTGCTTTGGCAATTGACAACCATCACCAGCCGACCGACAAACAACCGACGACTCAACCAGCACGAGCCGAGCGACAACACAGCCGAGCTTGAACCGGCTAGTCAAACTAAACGGACTATGTTTGTTTTATCCTTTAATTTGTTTCCGATGATCAGTCATGTTCGCGACTGGATATGCTTCATTGTCATTCCTAGTGTAAACGCATAACTCCCATAACACTCCGTGACATGTAATACAAATGCCAAAACACTCTTTGACAATTTATATAAGCAAACCAAACATCCTTATGTTGAATTATACTTGAATAAGAGTCTTTGATGTTTGTCTTCCCTTCATTAAATTGGATATATGTTTAGGAAGACTTTTGGATTTTAAGTGATTCAATTTCGAAATATACCCCGTATGAATATTTAAATCATCCTTCTACGAATAGAAAATCCCGTCTAATTTTAGGATTTTAGGTATTTTAGGATATTCCGTAGTGATTAATGAATCGTTGTATCAAAGTTGTGTTGTTTCGAGTTTTAAGTGGTTTTCGACATCTCGCTTTCCCATGGAGTAAAGTCATCGTCTTATCCTTAGAAAAACAACATGACAACAAATTGACACAAGAGGTGAGGCGTTTATACAAATGATCAATACATTATCATTACTACAAACGGCAAACATGGTATTTTCCTCTACCTTGAAGATAAGGCCCAAAACCCCACCTGGCTCTGGATTGGTCAGCTCGCGACATGTTAATCATATAATATGTTTTTGATGGAGGGCCGGTCTTCGTGGTAAGAGGACGTTCCTGATATTTTTCATGTCAATAACTCCATCTGATCTCTCACTTTTACTAGTTTGAATGACTTGGATAATGCTACCTTGCATATAGTATGGTCAATCAACGAAGGCTGGCCAACACCGACAGAATTTCATGATGTTGTTGGACGAAGCCGATGATTTTATTGATGTTGAAGACCCCTTTTCTCATGATTTAGCAGATATCTGATGATGAAGGACCTCTTTCAATGTTGATGATGGTTGGTGTTGACCTACAGTTTTTTCTAGTGAAGAAGAAGAGAGAAAAGGAAAGAGAAGAAGTTTGTTTGAGTTATAAACTTGCAAAAGACACTTCATATATTTGAATGAATGAATGAAATTGTTTGTGGATTGTTGAAATGTGTTCTGGTTGATCTATTTGGATATCGTATAGTATTTGGATGTTGGCATGCTTATATTATTTTGTTCATGATAATTTTCTATATGTTATGTTTAAAATGTGTATATTTATTTGGATATGTAATGTATGTGGATTTGTGCATCGTTTATATTATTTGTTTCATTCGAGATTTCTATATATATGCTAATTGTACATTGTACAAGATGTGAGCCGATGATTGCACGGATCCATGGCGAGTGACAGGTAGGCGGTGAGGATCGTCCCCTCCATACCATGGTAGCCACCGGTGCCGGCGGGGTTGCTGCTGCTGTATACCGGAGGTTGAATTTATGGGATGTATTGTAATACAAGCCATAAATTTGATTACATTATTGAACTGCTTGCCTTGATTTTTTTATGACTTTATCATCACTTGATTTTGCAGGAAAGGTCATAACCACAGCCCTAATTTGGGCGGCAGGGCAGCGGGCAGGCTGCAATCCCACAACAAGACCCAAAACCTGTCTCGTTAAAGAAAATTCGGTTAAAAAAGGCCCGTCCCCGATCCGAGTTTAGGTGGCGTTACAAACATACCTTATGCTCTCGGTGACTATGCGGCCCATGGTCTAGCTACATCGGGGAAGGTCATTAGGGGCGTTCCTTTGTCTACCCTTCTTGGCTAAGGTCCCGAAGGAGCGGCAGGCGCGCGTCTATTACGATATTAGGGTCAGTTATCCTTTTATGTTTATTTTATTATCGTGTTCATTTATTTAATTGTGTATATTTATCTAAATTTGTTTATTTATTTATTATATAAATAAGTTAACAAGATTCTACATTAGAACTATACTACAATGTATCATCTCTCCTAACTTGATTTTGGAGTCTTTGCGTGTTCTGTCAAGTTTGAGATTCTGAATTATAATGTTGCAGAACCTCTGTGGGTCTTTGATATTGATTGACTAGGGGCCCGCGCGGACTATACCTCACACCCTCCATCACCGTCCACATGCGAACATCCTTTCACTAGAATGACTTTGACAGTTGTATCGAGGCTAGATGTTCTTACTCTCTCCTTGTGAGCCATAGAGCACGTTTGAAAAAACGAGCGATGTTGTTAACTAGCAATACCGCAACCACAGGCTTTGACTTTTCCGGCTCCAACCAGCATTGATTAAAGAACCTCTGAGACCTGGGATTACTTTTCCTTCTTTTTGTCATCCTGTTTGGACCAGTAGTATTCTTGGTTTAGAATCGTTTTAGCGGTATTGCACCCTATGATGACAATTAGTAAAGAAATCGATTCTAGTTTGGGTTACAAAGTGTGCCGAGAGGTTCATGGCTGTATTGTTAGAAGGCACGCTTCCCAAGTTTGTAGGGCCATTCGGCATTACATATAGGCCTGGTGTTATTCAATGATTTTGTGCTGCTTTTGCTAGGACTAGGCATATGCACTTCTTTATGTAGTTTAGCTTTTTTTAAGATGGGGTATCTCTTTTCATTTCGTAGTAGTTCTTGTCTTATAGAAATTTAGTTATGTGTATTCTCCTCCATAGTTTCTTGTCTGCTTTGTTAGTTTAGCGATGTGGATGGCAAGGTTTTCTAGCCTTGTAGTTTAGGGCAAAGCTAGGGGATTTATGTGTCTCTGGGAATCTTTATGAATCTGTGTATATTTCTTTATAGTCGATCTTCTCGTATGTGTTTTGTGATTTTAATTTCAGTTATGTGGTTTTTTCTCTTAGAGGGCCTCAACGACGCGTTAGATCCTGTTCAGAGGACATCAGTGAAGGCTCTGGAAGAGTATCACTTGGTCTCTTGTGTCTCGTTTGTATATTGAGGATGTGGAGAATTTTTTAATCGTGATATATGTTCTGTATAGAGTCTAGATTCTCGTGTGTTTCGGTTCGTCAGTATCGTCTATGAGTCTTGATTTTTCAGGCAGTGGAGATAAGCTGATAAGTGAAGGTATTAGATGATGATGTTCAACAGAGTTCTTAAGCCAGAAATAATAGTAGAGTGGTCCTTTTTAGAGAGTGGGATTTATAAGAAATTGCGAAGTCATATCTGATAATTTGATCAACATCAATATTATTATATGGCTAACCATTAGAATTGTCGCATATTATTCATAGTCTAGCTACTTCGATTGTATTTTTGTCTCTATTGTTTATGTTTCAGTGGGTATTGCGCCGATATTGTTTTCTCATATAACTGTAGTCTGTCCGTTGAGTATGTATAATTTTCTTACTAAATTCTAGATGAAATTAGATTGTGATATTTTTAGATTGTATCTATGAGATTCCTGTCAGGACTACTGGTAGATCCTGTGGAGGCAATGATGCCTCTTCACAGAGTCATTATAAGCTAATGAATGTTATGTCTAGATTCTATTATAATATTGTATCTATGTTAAGTAAGGGAGTATTATAGGAGTGGTATTTAAATGTAGGCTATAAGCAATTTAGAATGAAATATTAGAATATATGTTTATGTGATTAGATGTTAGCATTTGTAGAGCTACGATGTGTGTGCGATAAAATCTGATAGCGAATCAGATAACCTCTAGGAGAATAACATTCAAGTAGGGAAATAAAGAATGATATTATATAATGTCATAGTATAAATGTATGAATAGCCTCAAGATACACAGTAGATGATTGATGGACTAGATAGTAGTTAAATAGAAGATTTGTTTAGGGTGGTTTGTTTTCAGACTAGTCGGGGAGAGAATAAAGGAGAAAAGCCCGAGAAGTTATTCTAGCAAAAAATGGAACGTCAGGAAAATTTAGAGCCCGTTGCTCTGAGTGTATTAGCTTTTGTTTATTTAGAGTTATGTTATTTTTTTTTTCCATCTCAGTAGTAGACAGCGCGTTATTCAATTGAAGTATTCAGAATTTATACGCACGTAATAGTATAATTCATTGTTTAGTGTATGAAATGAAAATCCATCGAGTCTGTCACTATGGATAAAGAGAGAAGGTAGGAACAAAGGGAGAGAATTGAGCGATGCTGTTTGCCCGATGCCATCCCAAGAGCTCAGGAGAAATAATGCGGCAATATCAGAGAATTAATCATAACAAAGTCATAAACCCCCAAGACACAAACCAAATGAATGCATAGTAAGCAAATCACATCAAACCAAAACAAATGAGCAAAATACATAATAAAGTCAAAAGAAAACAAAATACTAAAGAGACAAGCGCAGAAAGCCAAAATTAAAAAAGGCAAAAAAAAAAAAGACAAAAAGATATAAAACAATATGGAAAATCAAAAAAAGTACAAAAAACAAATAAATAGGCTTATACACTCATAAAATAACTAGGAATATAAACAAAATAAAAAACAACACTACAAAGAAAAAAAAGAAAAAGAGTAGAAAAGAAGAATCAGCAAAAAATCTAAAAGCAAAAAAGTTATAATAAAAAAAACACCAAAAAATCACAAAAGTAGTCCAAGAAACTAAAAGTAAACAAGAATGTGTACAAAAAAAAGAAAAAAACAAAAAATAAAATAAATCTAAAAAAAGAAAAAAAAAAATAAAAAAAGGCAAAAATAAAGCACCAAAACCAAAAATATAAAAACAAAAAAATCAAAAAAAGCAAATAAAAAAAAAACTAAAAAAAAAACAATAGAAAATAAAAAAATAAAAAAAAAACAAAAAAATAAATAATGTAAAAAAAAAAACAAAAAAAGCACTCAAAAAAAAAAAAAAATAAAAAAAAAAAACAAAACTAATAAAAAAAAAAAAAAAAAAAAAAAAAAACGCACAAAAAAAAAAATCAAAAACAAACACAACAAAAAAATGCTAAAAAAAAATAAAAAAAAAAAACAAAAAGCACACTCATAAAATAAAAAAAAAAAAACAAAAAAAAAAAAAAAACACAAAAAAAAAAAAAAAAAAAAAAAACAAAAAAATAATTAAAAAAAAGCACACATCTATTAAAAGGCAAAAAAAAAAGCACAAAAAAAAAAAAAAAAAAAAACAAAAAAAAAAAAAAAAAAAAACAAAAAAAAACAAAAAAAAAAAAAAAAAAAAATAAAAAAAAAAAAAAAAAATGCAAAAAAAAAAAAAAAAAAATAAACAGGCTAAAAAAACAAAAAAAAGAAACAAAAATCAAAGGAAAAAAAAAAAAAAAAATAAAAAAAATATAGAACAAAAAAAAAAAAAAGCAATAATAAAAAAATAAAAAAAAACAAAAAACAAAAAGAAAAAAAAAAAAAAAAAAAAAAAAAAAAAAACAATACACAAAAATGCAGCCATCTCAGCAAATAAATAAAAAAAAAAAATCAAAAAAAAACAACAAAAAACAAAAAAAAAAAAAAAAAAAAAAAAAAAAACGTAAAACAAAAAAAAAAAAAAAAAAAAAATAAAAAAAAAAAAAAAAAAAAATAAAAATATAAAAATAAAAATATAAAAAAAAAAAAAAAAAAAAAAAATAAAAAAAAAAAAAAAAAAATATAAAAATAAAATAAAAAAAGCACACTCATATCTCGACAGGGGGGAGATTCCCGCGGATTGCTTTGCTCGCCTTCGTGATGAGATGCGAGTTCGGGTAATATCAACGCATTATAATTATTTTTCATACATATATACTACTATATCTGATATACGCTCATTGGTTTGTGTTGTTGTATTTTAAGTGATTTTGTCATTTTTTAATTTGTTTAATCTTTTATGCGTGTGTTTGTACATGAACGGCAGAGCTCAGCCACCCAGGAGTACCACGTAGTTGATTGACACTTCTTTATCGCCACACATATGATTGGACGGTGGTATTCACTGTGATGTAGGACCCGCCTCTATATATGTAAGTTTTGTTTCTAAAACACACACTTTAAGAATTATTAAGAAATAATGTAGCACAACCGATATTATATGTACTATCTTGTGTTTTTGTCATACATAGAAGGAGATGAGATGTGGAGGCTACGCGGCAACCTACATGACGATATAGATCAATCGATTGGCCCGTTTAGGGGGCGTTAAACAGCGATGGGCACTTTCCGGTCGTGGGTAGGGTATTGCCAACACGGGCACAGCCAGCCAACGTACGCCCCCCCCAACCCCCGACAAGTCGCTCAAGAACCGAATAAATTAGGTTATACTTTATGATGAGTTCTTTTCAAATCGTATCTCCAAGTACTCAGATATGCCTTTGCTGAGTTTGAGTAGGGTGGTGCCAGCGGATGTGACGGGTGCGGGGCGTTGACGAGGAGAGTGCCGGAACGATCAGGAGGTCGAGGATGGCGACTGGCAGATCGTCGATTAGTTAGTTGTGCTTATATATGGGTTATATGCTACATTGTTACTTTTAATGTTTCATCTTGGCGACATTGTAAAACACTGTGTTTCCCTAGCTATCAAGTTGAATATTGACTTGTAAGCCCCGTTTATGACTAGGAAGCAACGTTTTGTAGACTTATTCGGGTTTTGGACGATTTAGCTTTATTATGTTTTGGTTTTGGTACAAGTTGTAATGTATTTGTATTGAGTTGATCCGTTATATTGTATTGTATTTTGGTACAAGTTGTGATGAGTCTATACAGGTTTTGGTACAAGCGCTTTGATGTTTTGGTAGCATTTTTTCCGGAAAAATTCCAAAAAACAAAATCTGGAAAATCGCCGGTTGCTTTGCTGCATTTTAAAAAAACTGCAGTCCATTCCCCGACGCACATGTCGCCGGGGGAAGTGTACACTAAACGTCAATACATTAAAGCTTGCCCTCATGCGTCTGGACAATGGTCAACGCATAATTGAATCATTCCCCTGGCGAATGTCGTCGGGGATCGAAGCACTAAACGACAAAACTTAATGTAGTCGTTGACTTCGTCAACGTATAAGGAATACAATCCCCAGCGACATGTCGCAATATACAATTAACTAATCTTTTAGTTAAGTATCGTAATTACTAAATTTTAAATAGGACATTCCTGACGACATGTAGCCGGGGGAATATGTGCCCCGTGGCACTGAATTTTTGAATGTGAAAATATGTGGGACCACACTCGTTTCGTTGGGGATGTCGTTGGGGAAGTTATCCCTGTCGAGCATTCCCCTGCTACGGAACAGTTCCCCACCGATCAAGTCGAGGGAGGGTTATCCGCGGAACAGTGCTAGAGGAAACCCCGAATGTCGCTGGGGAATATGGTTAATGTTGTAGTGAAAGCTTTATATACCTACATTCTCAGCTAAAATATTCGTACAAATTACATGCAGAATGCGTGTCATGAAATTGCTTAACCAGCACTTCTAATTACATATTACGTGTGGTTGCTACACGCGGGCCGGTACCATGCTAGTTTTAACAAATCATGGGAGAAGACGGCCATACTTAAAAGAGTAGAGTTCAACATGTGGGTTTTGTTAATGTTGTCTACTTGGAAATTGAGTTGGAAATCGTGATACATTAACTACCACATGATCGACCATGATATTTGATATATAATAATCAAAGTCTACGATCTCAAATTAAAATAAAAAGATCATAAAACAAGATAAATATAAATAAATAAAAAGATTCAAGGCATCCAATGAAAACAATAGCATGTTAACTTATTCTATTTACTATTTATATTTACTAAATTATATAAAATGATATTTATTTACCATTATTATGAAGCAAATCTCATGTAAACCTTGTTTGAATAAAATAAAATTCATGTGAAAAGTTTTAGATTGAGGAAATGACCCAGTACATACGGGTAGGCATATGGACCGTTTCGACCCGGACAGAGTTTTTTAAACATAAAATGAAGTCCCATTTGATCTACCAAATTGTAGAAAACGTCCAAAGATGAAGAAACTTCCACGTGATCATTGTTGAGCTGGATATTTCCTGTCATTAAAATATCTATTATTTAATAAACCCACCGACACTAACCAATCTAAACCACTAAAACTCAACCTTGCAAATATCATCGTTTACCAATCAAACTATTTTTATTTCTAGACTTATATCAGATACGATATTGATATTTTCACAAAAGAAACCAACACATATACCCATAATTAAAATCAACTGGTAAAGAATGTTAACAAGTCTAGTAGTAATATTTAATATTTAATCGTTAAAGATTTACAAAATTTCATGTTGTAAATTAGAGATCTTATTTTTTAAGACTAATAATTAAGTGATTTGGTGATATCACTTAAAATAAATATATTCTCCATCAATGTTCTTGTCGGTGAGAAGTGCTACGATCGATCATGTGGTTGTAGTTTTTCATGCTCATTTTGTCATTTTATCGTTATGATTGACAAGTTTGTTATTAATCTCACTTTATGTTTTATTAAGAAGCAAAAGAATTCGCGCGTTGCGGCGGAGCTAATTTTTTTCCAAATAATTTTTTTTTTACGTTTCGGGGTTTTTTTTGGGCGATGCGTTATGGCGGGGCTAATTTTTAATATTTTATTTTATTGTATGATTCGGGGAAAAAAAAATTGCGTTGGGACGGGCTAATTTTTTTCCCGAATATTTTCTTTTTTTGTGACGGTTTTGTAAATTTTTTTACGGGAGTTTTTGTGTAAAAAAATCGTAAATAGTTAAAAGGTGAGGGTCCGTTTTCTATTTATTTATTTTTTTACTTTGGGCCAGATTTTAGGCTATTTTTGGGTTGTTTTTTTTTTGCTAATTTTTTCCCGAATATTTTCTTTTTTTGGGACGGTTCGATATCTTTTTTTTTGGGCCGATGAATGTAAAAAAGTTGTGAACAATAAAAACTTGACGTATTTTTTTTTGTTAATTTTTTTACGGGATTTTTTATGTAAGAAAATCGTAAATAGTTAAAGTTGAGGGACCGTTTTGTATTTTTTTTACTTTTGGCCATATTTTGGGTCACATTTTATGTGAATTTTAGGCTAGTTTGTCGACAAATGTGTATATTAGTAATAATTTTTTTTATATGACTTATGTGTTGGGCCTCATGTTTAAAGTGTTGGTTTTTTTTTGCTATATGGGTTTTTTTTTTAATATAATGGGTTGTACGTTTGTGACCATATCGATTATTTTAAAGTTATTAGGTATCGAAGATGTTTCCGCGAGTATTTTTTTTTATCTGAATAAATCAGAACTTTTGTAATATATTTTTTCCCTCCTACTTTGTGCATACAAATTAAAAAAAAAACAAAAACAAAATAATTAAAAAAAAAACCAAATCGGGCTGGCCCAAAATAGGAGCCCGTTACTGTAGCAAAGTGACCCACTGTCAAAACGACAGTGGATTTGTCGCTCAATGTGTATATTTATAATGGGTAAAGGCTATAGAATACTAACGTACTCTCCAAAATTTACCGTAATGAACAACTTCTTTTTTATTATCGATAGCACCAACTTACATTCAAATTTTGTTTCAACTTGAATAAAACGTTTGTACCATTAGTTATTATGTGGCAACGTTAGTTTATTTAGCTAACGATCGTTTGAGGAAGTTGCAAAAATCGTCCCTGTGGTTTTCATATATTTTTTTTTTCGAAATTTTTTTATGTTTCGAATTTTTTTCGAAAATTTGTACACACATTTTTTCAAAAATTTTTATACACATTTTCATTAAAAAATTCGAACAAAATTTTATACACATAAAAAATTTCGAAATTTTTTTATGTGTATAAAATTTTTCTTTTGAACCATTTTTTTCAAAAAAAAATTATCGAAACTTCATTTTTTTGAAATTTTTTTGTGTATAAATTTTTTTTCGAATTTTTTTTATAAAAATGTGTATACAAATAATTTTTTTTATAAAAATGTGTATACAAATTTTCGAAAAAAAATACGAAACATAAAAATTTTTAAAAAAAAAGAAGTTTCGATAAAAAATTTCGAAATTTTTTTCGAAAAAATGGTTCGAAAGAAAAAAATTTCGAAAAAAAATATATGAAAACCACAGGGACGATTTTTGCAACTTCCTCAAACGATCGTTAGCTAAATGGACTAACGTTGTCACATAATAACTAACGGTACAAACGTTTTGTTCAAGTTGAAACAAAAATTGAATGTAAGTTGGTCGTATCGATAATAAAAAAGTAAGTTGTTCATTACGGTAAATTTTGAAAAGTACGTTGGTATTTTATAGCCTTTACCATTTATTAATTTATTTGTTTGGTACCATGTAATTGTTTGTATGGAATTTTGAAGTATTAAGTTTTTTTTACCAACAAGGTTATGTATCTTGGCTCAGTTCAGGGACGGAATCAGGGGGTTCCCACGGGTGTCTGGAAACCCATGGATTTTTAGATGCAGTGTTAATTTTTGTAAAAAACATCGATTTTTCCTAAAGGCATCTTAAATGCACTCAGTCTATCGAAATGTGTTTCTAGTATTACGATTCAAAAAAAAAGTATACACCCGGTCATATTTAGTCCTGGTTTCATCCCTGGCTCAGTTGGTACTATTCCTCCACCGTAAACGCTCAGTTAACCAGTCAAAGAAGAGCTATTTGGATATCGGCCAGGGTTCAATCCCAACTCCTGACTAATTAGGCCAATTGGGACAGGTGCCGATTGCCTGGGGCCGGATCGTTAGGGAAGGGTCTGGTTGGCATCAAAAGATGCATGAGATCAAGGTGTTTCCACCATTGTACACCTTTTAGATTAATGAAATGAAAACAGATGCAAAAACTAGCAGAGACCGAGAGAGTGTATGGCTTCTCCAATTTTTTTAGCAACACATTTTTAACCTAATGAAAATGTAAATTCACCCCTTTACAGATTAAGTGACTTATAGTATCTCATTAACAATATCTGTTAGCCTTAATTATATTAAGTCAAACAAGAATGTTATCGATCTTATAAAGTCAAACTAGGTCTTGTATTGTAATAGGCTAGTCGGGTTCAACGGGCTTGGATTGTAATCTAATATTGTCAGTGTTTCGGGCTCAAAGCCCAAGTTTAGCCAAGCCCGACCCAAGTAGAAAAGCCCACACGCCAACTAGATGGCTAGGGGTATAAAAGAAACCTTCTCCACACATGGAGAGGGTGTTGGTTGCATTTTCACACTTGTAACTCACCATTTCTCTCTCTAATCTAATATTTCAAGTTTTCTTTTCTTCCTTTCTTTTCTTTCTATTTTCCGGCTCATTAAGAGCTTATTTGGGTTTGCTTATTGTTGTGTAAGGATTATATTTAGGGATAACATGTGGTATCACTCGCCAAGGGGTGTTTAGTGTTTGATTCATGGTTCGATAAGCCAAATTCGTGGCTTATTTTATTTCAAAAACCCACGGCAAAAAGGGTTTTTGGCTTTTGGTTTGTTGATCTTACTCTTTCCTTGATAAAGCTCATAAGTCTCGGCGTATTTTCTTGTTTAATAAGCTCAAAGATCGTTTTTTTTAGCTTATTACATTCGATTTTTTTTCTTCTTTTTATTCTTGAAGTGGTATTTTTGGTTCGATTTAAAAGAGTCAAAAGAGTCATGTTCTTTTTTTTGTTTGTTCTTCAAACTAGGTTCTTAGTTTTCTTAACTTTTGTTGCAAATTTTCGAGCTTATTCCTAGCTTATTACAAGCTTATTTCGGGCTTATTTGATTTTTTTTCTCATCTAAGTGGTCCCAACCGGTTAACAAGATAGGGGAACATAGATCCACCATTTTAGCTTCACTAGAAAATGACTAGTTGTTTGTTGAATGTTAAGCGAAATATGCAAGTTAAAGACAAGCGAAATATGTTAAACAGTCGAAGCGAAACATGTTAAACTATCAAGCGAAATATGTTAATTGCTAAGCGAAATATGCAAGTTCAACTGCCAAGCGAAATATGCATTTTCATGTTAAGCGAAATATGCAGCATTTTGTTCAAGCGAAATATGTATAGAAACTGAAGCGGAACATGCAATTTTTATTTTTCAAGCGACATGCAATTCTTAACCAAGCGTGAAATCCCTCAAGCGAAATATGTCAATTTTAATGTCACGATTTTTCTATTGATTTTGTAAAATCCCGACAAGTAAACTTTTTTCCTTCTCAGTTTTAATCATAGAGTTGTAAAATCCCGTGGAGTTAATTGCATTCTCTCTCACCACAATACAATCAACACTTCATAACAGTTAAGATCCGATATCCATTCACAACTTTATCAAAATGTCAAATTCAAATATCAATTTACAAACTCAATCATCAAATGCTCTTCATAATGCTATCATAGAAGCGGGTAGCAAAGATCGTCCACCAATGTTAGCACCGGGTAATTACGTTTAGTGGAAATCCATAATTAAGAGATACATTGACACCAAACCTAATAGTGAACTCATCCACTATTGTCTCCAAAATCCACCATACACATATCAATGGGCTGAGAAGACAGTTCCAGTTGCTGAAGGTAGTTCTGAAACAACTACAGAAAGGTATATGGAGAACTATAAGAATTTTACACAAGACATACATGATCAACTGAATGCCGAAGCTGAAGCCGTTCAGATCATTCTCACAAGGATAGATAACGATATTTACTCCACAGTTGATGCTTGTCCGAATGCATGTGAAATGTAGAAAGCCATTGAAAGGTTAAAACAAGGTGAATCAATCAATGTTCAAGATCTTGAAACCAATTTATATTGGGAGTTTGGAAAATTTACATCACGAGATGGTGAATCACTGGAATCGTGTTACTCACGGTTCTACAAGATGATGAATGAGCTTGTCAGAAATCAGTGTCATGTTACAAATCATCAAGTGAATGTCCAGTTCTTACTTCAACTACAACCAGAATGGCAAAGGTTTGTGACACTTGTTAAGCAGAGTCAAGAGCTGAAGACTGTCTCCTATCACAAGCTTTATGACATTCTGAAGCAACACCAGAATGAAGTCAATGAGATAAGAGCTGAAAGACTAGCACGTACTGCTAATCCACTTGCACTTGTTGCTCAACAACAACCAGTTTACCATCATCAAAACCATCCTACTCAAAACACTCAATATTCCTCAACCAGATCACAACAATCTACCAGAAACAGAGGAAAAGCAATTGTTACCTCTTCTGCTCCTACTTATGATCCAGAACCTGCTACGGTTACTGAAGATGAGGAAATGTCAAAGGAAAAGGAGATTGACAAACTCATGGCTTTAATTTCTCTCTCGTTCAAGAAAATCTACAAACCTACCAACAACAACCTTCGAACTTCATCAAACACCAGTCGAGCTAATCAAGATAATTCTCCAAGAATCAACAGAGGCACTGGGTATGATAATCAGAGGGCAGTCAATGTTGCTGGGGCTAGGGAAAATGTAGGTACTCTGGTTGTGCAGAAGTCTGGGATTTAGTGTTATAACTGCAAGGAATATGGGCATGTATCAAGGGAATGTCAAAAACCGAAATGAGTAAAGGATGAAACTTATCATAAGGAAAAGATGTTATTGTGTAAACAAGAGGACGCTGGGGTTCAGTTGAATGCAGAACAAGCTGACTGGAAGGATAATACTGATGATGAGTCTGATGATCAGGAATTGGAAGCACATTATATGTACATGGCACAGATTCACGAGGTTACTCCAGATCCAGTTGACAATTCTGGACCAATCTTTGATGTTGAGCCAATGCATAAGGTACAAAACAATAATGACAACTATAATGTGTTTGCCATGGAAAATGAACATCCTGAGCAACCTAAATCTAGTACTGACATATATCTGACGGAACAAGGTGACACCAATATCACTATTGATTCATTAGATATATGTAATGATAGAATTTAGAGTAAGAGCATTCACGAGCAGCTTGTGCTGGCCTTGGTTCTGACCCATTGCTGTCGTAGCCATTCCTAACCCTGCTTGCTTCTGCTTCAGCCATTGCAGCAGCAACTCCTTGATCAATTAAGGCCTGAAGTTGTGCCTCAGTTACAGATTGGTATCCAGAGCCAAGGTTATAGAGAACCAGGTCAAAATGTTTTTGCTCTGTAACACCCCCAAATTGGGTCGCAGCAGAATAAGGATCCGGGGCGTGTTACTTCAAGATCAACAGCACAAGATATATAT
>BQNB010130242.1:0-18975 GCA_026074375.1 Tanacetum coccineum | reverse complement strand
TGATGAGTTGGTATATGGTATCCCTTTGGATGGTCCATATCAAACCAACCTTCCTCCCGTCGAGGACATCATTTCATCTATCCGAGTCAATCGTAATGGTCAAGTTCGTCGCATCCGTCATGAGGAGGAAATTGATGTTCTTGAATATCAAGTTCTAACTCGTGAAATTGAGCCAACTCTAAAGCCTTTAGAAGAAATTATCCGGGAAAATGTCTTTTGTCTGGGGGGTAATCGGGATCATGTTCCCGCATGTCTTTGTTTTATGCTTTATTGTATTGTACACTCCGAGAAATTCAATCTTGCCTATTACATGGCAAAACGAATGGAGTGGGTCACTAAGCAAGCTAGGTTGATTCTACCTTATGGTATGTTATTAACCCGTTTGTTTAGATTCATCATGAATGAATACCCTGAATTGTACAACGAGTCCTATGTCTTGCATGATCGTGTCATGACTCCTCTTGCCGCTCAACTCGGGCGAAAACCAAGAAGAGATCGTGGCACGAGAAGAGGTCGTCCTTCCACTTCCTCCTCCACCTTCAATCAACCATCCTCATCCTATCACAACGATGATGATGATGGAAATGACGAGGGACCTCACGTGTAAGCACTCCTTCTCCTATTCGTTATGTCAATTCCTTAACCAATCAAGTTCTTCAAGTCTTTCAAAACCCACCTAACATTGAACCTCACCTTGAGCCATTTTACTCCCGCCAAACCAAAATCATCAACCGCCAAGTGCAATTACGAGATGAGCAACGTGGTGGAGTAAGGTCAATTGGAAAGAGTCTCCGAAAGTTGTGGAGAAACTTGAAGAAGTGAGATATGAGGGAATTGCTTTAAGACATTATTATATATATTACTTGCTAAATTGCTATGCTTAGACAACTTGAACTTATGCTACTTGGTAGATTGCTTAGCACGGGCAACGTTGCTTGCCTTGGATGATCGTTCAATTTTATCATCCTAAATCTTTGTTTGAAATATTTCTTGATACACTCTAGTCATCTTTATGACATTATGCATGCTTATGACTATGTTATTTGCCTGTACTCTTGTGAAATAACATGCTTTCTTGAATCGAATTTGGGATGTTTAGTTCTACATGCTATCTTGTTATGCTTAAGAGGATTCATGATGAAATAGACTTGACTGCAAAAATAGAAAAATGGATTACAGAAAAATAAGGAAAACTGGAAAAATTTCTTGTCTCCAGAAAACGGCCCCCTTAAATACTGGGCGGCCCCCTTATATATAAGGGACCGCCGTGTAATTAAGGGACCGCCACCAGAGGTCACGGATTTCTGCTGTGACTCTCTAAATTTCTGTGCAGTTGACCACTATCCCATCTAGGCTTAGCTGATTTCTCCTTTTTGATAAACACATTTTGGAATCCAAATCTTCAAACCCCATGCCTTACTACTTCAATCTATCTCTTCTACTTTAAATTATGAACCATCTTCATCATCTCATCCATCTTTCTCACACCACACTCTATCATGAATTCCACCAATGCCTCCTCATCCAATCCTTCCAAGAAAATCAAACTTACCATAATCCCTCCTAGACAATTGTTTGTCAACATCTCTAGTGATGAAGAAGTCACCACTACACCTTCTCCTACCACCACTTCTTCATCTCCAACTCCTCCAAATGCACCATCAAAAACTCCATCCACAAATCAAACCTCCTCAAGTCAAGATAATACATCCTCTTCTTTTCAATCCAAACTTCAAATTTCACCTCCATCCTCAAATGACCCAAGCTCTCCTCAACCCTTGAACCCTTTTGTCTGAGAGATTCTTTTTGGAGAATTTTCTATTTTCAGGATTTTGTATTTATATGTATTTACCGGATGTCCTCAGCACTTGCCTTGTGATGGGGAAATAGTTAATTCTAACATTTTGTCGTGATTAGCTGTCTTGTTTGCTTAAGGAACAACTTTTTGAACCAGCTTTGAACTTAACTGTTCATTGCTGTTGTCTTGAATTGCGAGTTCAGAACTGTTATGGTCAGAAGTGATTTGACATTGTGGAACGAGGCCTGAACTGTTGTGTTCAAACGTCATTATGATGAAGAACGAGACCTGAACTGATGAGAACAACGTCCCATTATGATGAAGAACGAGGACCTGTACTGATGAGGACAGACGTATTTTGAAACATTGGGAACGGGGCTTGAAGTGTATTATTTTCGAGGACACCATTTGTTTAGCTCATCTTTTATGAAACCATTCTGGCACCAATGGTTTCTTAGATATCAACATTTTTCAGCACCACACTCTGAGACTTTCCTGCTTTACTTGTTATAGTGCATCTGCATTTAAGTCAATTCTTTGTTTCTTTTGACCATTGAATGATGTACTTGCACTTAAACCCAGAGTTTGTTTGCATGCATGAATATGAGGGATATTACTTTTGAACATGTGTTGGGTTCACTTTCAACCTTGCCCGTGCAGGAGTTGAGTAACTTTCCTGTGGGAATCCACCTAAGACGAACATTACTAAAGATTCTACCCGTTGGTTTCCATTTAAGACTAGGTCTAGAAGGTGTCGATGTGTCATTGGTATTCTGATGGACACTTTTCTTTTTCCTATCCACCCATTTCCGGCCTTCTTTGTATTCTCATACAACTCCTTAAAGTAACTCTTGGGTTTTTGAATAGTGGTATTGGTATGTGCTTAATTACACATACCATTTTCCACTATAAACGGACTTAAATGACTAAAAACATACCAAAAATACATTGTATTTGTATGTTTGCATTTGTATTGTGCAGGAAATGGATATTCAAGAAAAGGAACAAAAAGAAAGCCAATCACAAACAAATCCAAGCACGGGAAGGAAAGGACCAAGAGAAATCCAAAGCCAAAGTTAGTCAAAACTCAGCCGCTCAAAGAAAATACAACTTGAGGGGCTAAAACTGCCAAGCCTAAAGTTGTATTACAAAAGACTAAAAAGACAAGGGTCAAAAGTGCACATCGGGGTGAGATTGCATTCAGTTATTAACTTCAAGGGGACATTTCTTTGCCTACTTCCCTAAAAAGCCCTCTTTCCCGCCCCATCAAACCCAGTTACAACTTGTATGTCGCCCCATACTTCTCCCCTGCAAAACCACTCAACACCCTACCAAAATAGTTTCATCCACCCTAATATTTCCGCCCCCCCAGTTGTATAAATGCCATGTTGGCAATCCCTCTCCATTCCCAAAGCATTTCGATGGCTGAGATTGTCTCCATAGAAGCTCAAAAGAAATCAAAGGCTGGGATTTGCTTTAAGACTTACCTCACACAACAAGCACACTTTTCTTTGCTCTCTCCAAAGAAGCACAAGCTGCAAGTCCAAGACTTCGGCTATAAATAGAGCTTTTTGTAAGCCTTTGAGGCATCTAGTTTTTAGTTTTTAATCTTAAAAATAATTTAGCTTATTTTCAGTTTGTTTCAAGTCATTTACAGCTTTTTGCTTTCAGCTTTGTAACATTTCCAAGTTTTAATGCAAATTTAAGTTTTTAAGTCAATTTACAATACCAGTGTTAAGTTTCTTAATCATATTGTTTTGTGTTCAAAAAAGCTAATACCACAAGTTTAACTTATAAGATTGTTTCATGAAGTTAGTAAAAAAGTTTAAGTAGTTAGAGTAAATCACAAATATCCTCAGCTCAAAATATACCACAGCTTATGTTATGGATGATAAGCCAGTTCTGGATGGGCTTATGGACTCTCACTAGCTTGTTTTATACAAGCTAGAGCTTGTAGATTCATTGTTTGACCCTGTTTTGAGCAAGGGTTTTTGTAAGTCTCTATCTTTTTCTTCTTATTCTTACTTTCTGCAGAACTGTTTTAGTGCTTATTTTGCTTATTTGTTAGTTTAAAAATAGTTTGTATCACTTTCTTACTTAGTACTGTTAGTTTATTTGTTAAAACTGCTAGTTATAAGTTAACACTGCTAGGCCATTTCAGCTTATTTAAGTGCTTATTCTTGATTGAAAATTGCTTATAAGTGTTTTACTTTGTTATTTGATAATCTGTTTTTAATTAGTTTGAAAGAAAAATGATTTTTAAAGGCTATTTTCAACTAACAGTACTAACCTGTAGTTAGTACTGCTAGTTGATTTTAGGAACAGTACTAACTCAACACTAGCAGTACTAACTTAAAGTTAGTACTGGTAGTTATTTCAGTTAGTACTGGTAGTTCATTTTAGCTTATCAGCTTATTATCTCTGCTTATTAAAGATTTCCTTAGCTTTTTAGAGTATATTAAACCATTTTCCTTTACTGTTTTTAGGAGTAAGCTTATTTAAGCTTATTCTCCTTTTCAAAGTATTTTCAAGTATTCATCAGTTTTAGTTTTCTAGCTTATTTATCATTATAATCTATTCTGGTTGCTTAATCTTATGCCTAAATGCTTATTAGGTGTAGTTAATTATCTGTTTTAGCTTAGTTGCTTATTTCTTGTTTCATAGTGTTTTGTTTAAGCTAGCAGTACTAACTTAGACCAACAGTACTAACATATAACTAGCAGTACTAACTTCAAGTTAGTACTGGTAGTTAATACTGGTAGTACTGCTGTTAGTACTGTTGAGCTTATCTTATTTTATTTAGCTTAATTGCTTTTTATATTTGCTCATTTAGAGTTAGTTAGCTTATTTGATTTGTCTTAAGTTTATTTGAGCTTATTTGTGCCTTAGTGTAGTCATTTAAGTGTTTTGCCATTTCTAGCTTTTATTTTTGTTCCAGCTTATTCTCTTTGCTATTTTTATGTGCTTTTGCTTATTTTTATCAGTTTTAGTGCCCAATCATTCCTTGTGACATTCAAACACAAATCATCAATCGTCTTTCGATTTTCCATCTCTAGCCTCGTTGGGACATAACGACCCGGGAACACTCTATACTGCTTCCGGTTTTATTGATTTCGTCGATCTTGATCCTTGTGTTTATTTATATTTATATATATATATATATATAAAGGATTAGTTTTTGCGAGTCAAATTTTGGCGCCGCTGCCGGGGAGGCTGAGCAAGAATATCGTTACGTTTGACAGTTTGTCTTTGAACCTGTGAATATTTCCTTCTACAAAAACATAAAAAGTACAAAAATATTTTTCAATTTTTTTAGTATAATTATCATACAAAAGCCAAAGAAAAATCAAAAATATAAAAAAATTGTCCATAAAAATATATAAATAAAATAAACTCCAAATTTATCAATTGTTCCTAACGTGTGGAACAATACAAATTTCCCAACTCGAATCAAAGATTTAAAACTTACCAATTGTGTCGTTTACAAGGTACGGCTCATCTCAAAAAGAAATACAAACTATAAAGTGGGTATAAGGAGGGTTGTTCCAAGGAACTACGACCCGAAAGGAGAAATAAGCTTCGCGCTATTCCTACTCCTCCGCTCACCTGATTGTATTGCTTTTTGGGAGCTACCGTGAAGTATTCTGATTATTTGGGTTCAAGTTGTCTAGTTTTAGGTTCCTGTCCGTTTAAAATAGATTGTGAATAAACTAAAAAACCAAAAATACTCTTCTTGTTCTCTATTTTAGTGCATGCGCACTCGTTCTCAAGCTCGTCGTCTACGTCAACAACAACTACATCAACAACAAGTTCCTCCGAATCTTGTTGAACTTCCCATAGTTACGATGGCTGATAATCGTACTATGGCAGAATTGCTCCAGGCTCCCACCGAGGGATACGAGGACGCAATTGTTGTTCCTGAAATTGAAGCAGCAAATTTTGAGATCAAGCATGGGTTGCTAACTCTTGTCCAGAACAAGCAGTTCTTCGGACATGACAAAGAGGACCCACATGCCCACATCCGTTACTTCAATAAAATCACCTCTACTTTGAGATATCCTAATGTCCCGACCACATCAATTAAGTTGATGCTTTTTCCTTTCTCTCTCGAGGGGGCAGCCCGGATATGGCTTGAAAAAGAACCCCCTCGATCAATTCAGACATGGGATGACCTCGTTGCTAAATTCATCAACCAGTTTTTCCCACCTTCTAAAACGACAAATCTTCGGAACGAAATTACCAATTTCAAACAAAGGTTTGATGAGTCGTTTAGTGAGGCTTGGGTCGAATAAAAGATCTTCTCCACATTTCCACATCAAGTATCTCGGAGCATACCAACTTGATACATTTTACAATGCCTTCAATGTTAATGATCAAGACTCTTTGAACTCCGCCGCAGGTGGTAACTTTTTGGACAAAAGCCCGCTGATTGCTCAAGCAACAAAAAAAGAGCAAGTCCAAAGTTCGTCACACTCCTATCCCGAAGCAAAGCCATTATTGCTAAAGTGAGTACGAGCACTTCCACCTCCGGAGTATCTCCCGATGTTGCTGAATTGAAAGACATGGTTAGAGCTCTACTTCTCGATAAGCAGATATCTCCAGTTCCAGCTCCTGCTCCCGTAAAAGCGGTTGAGCAAAGTTGTGTTACCTGCGGTGGCGCCCACTCATATCGTAATTGTCCGACTACCAATGGCAACAATTATCGAGATAACATCCAAGAATACGTCTCGCAAGCTGCCGCAGCAAATTTCAACCTAGGAAATTCCGGTTACCGTCCGCCACCAATGGCAAACCAAATCAGACCACCCGGTTTTCCTCCCATGCAACACAACAACCAAGCCAACAATCAAAATCGTTGGAACCAAAACCAAAACCGTGGGAATAGCTATAACCAGGGTCAAATCCAACGACCCCAGGTTCAACAACATGCCCCAATGTATCAACCCCCGGTTAATCAACACCCAGCTTACCAAGCTCCAGCTCATCAAGCTCCGGGTGTATCAAAAACTGATTTTGAAAGCTATGTCAATGCTAATGATGCGGTTATGCAAAACATGCAAAACCAAATGACCAACATAACCGACTTGCTCACAAAAATCGTAAATTCCAACCAAGCTTCTACTTCAAATTCGGGTTCTCTTCCTAGCAACACCATTGCTAACCCGAAGGGTGAATTGAAAGCAATCACCACCAGAAGCGGTGTTTCATATGATGGACCTCAAATTCCACCTCCGGTGGTGGAAGTTGAAACCGAGGTGACAAAGGACACGGTACTTCCTAACGAAAGTACCAACGACGTCCAACCTCCGATAGTCCAAATTGATGAACCAGTTGTTATGCCTAGAGCCAAAACGACTTTACCATATCCATCTAGGGTAACCAAGGAAAAAGTCCGCGAAAAGGACGACCTTTTAGCTTTGAAATTTATGGAAATTTTTCGGAATCTCCACTTCGAGCTAAGCTTCGCGGATGCTCTCCTGCACATGCCTAAGTTTGCACCGATGTTCAGAAAGCTTTTGAATAACAAAGACAAGATCTTGGAATTAACCAAAACACCGGTTAATGAAAATTGCTCGGCAGTCATCCTAAAGACATTTCCAGAAAAATTAGGAGACCCGGGTAGATTTCTGATACCGTGCGATTTCCCAGAGTTGGATGAATGCTTAGCCCTGGCCGATCTCGGTGCGAGCATCAATCTAATGCCACTCTCCGTTTTTGAAAAGCTTAATCTCCAAGGACTGACCAAAACTAAGATGATACTCGAGTTAGCCGACCGATCAACTTCCACTCCCACCGGCATAGCCGAAAATGTTTTTGTGAAGGTTGGAACCTTCTACTTTCCAGCCGATTTTGTGGTAGTTAACTATGATGCCGACCCTAGAGTCCCGTTGATTTTAGGAAGACCATTTTTAAGAACGGCAAGAGCCTTGATTGATGTACACGGTGAAGAGATGACCTTAAGACATGATGACCAATCCGTGACTTTCAAAGTAGGTGATACGAAAAATTTCTCCTACAATGCCATGGAATCAGTTAACAAGGTCGACTTTATTGATATAGCGTGTGAGGAATATTCTCAAGAGATTTTAGGTTTCTCAGAATTATCAGCAAATGGAAATTCCACTCCTTATTTTGAACCAATTGTTGATACCACTTCTCCCACCCTCACTCCATTCGAGGGTAGTGATTTCATTCTTGAAGAAATCGAGGCTGAACTTTCTGATACTTCGTATAAATCAGGAATTGATGATGCCGAATGTGATCTTGAGAAGGACATTCTTCTCCTCGAAGCTATCCTAAATAGTGAGCCCTTATCACCACTTCCTAACCATGCAAATTATTTTCCTGAGGTTAGAAAAGAACTTAAGATTTGTGAAGCCAAACCCGATGAAACATCAATTGATGAACCTCCCGAGGTTGAGCTCAAGGACTTACCTCCCCACCTCGAATATGCATTTTTGGAGGGTGACAACAAGTTACCAGTCATCATTGCTAAAGATTTGAGTGTCGGGGAGAAAGCCGCTCTCATAAAGGTGTTGCAGTCCCACAAGCGAGCCATCGCTTGGAAACTCTCCGATATCAAGGGTATTAACCCGGAATTTTGTACTCACAAAATTCTAATGGAAGAGGACTACACACCAGCGGTCCAACATCAGAGACGGGTAAACCCAAAAATTCACGATGTCATAAAAAAAGAGGTTGAAAAACTTCTTAACGCTGGATTAATTTACCCTATCTCGGATAGTCCCTGGGTAAGCCCGGTACACTGTGTACCAAAGAAAGGTGGTTTTACCGTAGTTGAGAATGAGCAAAATGAGTTGATCCCAACTCGATTAGTTACGGGATGGCGGGTATGTATTGACTACCGAAAATTAAATGAAGCCACCCGAAAGGACAGTAAGGGCATTCACGTGGATCCCGCCAAGATCCAAAGTACAGTTCCTCGGTCACGTGATTGACAGTAAGGGCATTCACGTGGATCCCGCCAAGATCGAGTTTATTAAAGATTGGGCATCTCCCAAGACTACAATGAAGATTCATTAATTTTTAGGTCTTACCGGTTATTATCGAAGATTCATTAAAGAATCTTCCAAGATCTCCAAATCAATGACCAAGCTAACCCAGAAGAAGGTCAAGTTTGATTGGGGTGACAAACAAGAAGCCGCTTTCCAACTATTAAAAGAGAAGTTGTGTAGTGCACCTATCTTGGCTTTACCTGAAGGAGCTAAGAACTTTATTGTTTATTGCGATGCTTCGCATAAAGAATTAGGTGTCGTGTTAATGCAAAATAAGAAGGTGATTGCTTATGCATTACGACAACTAAAAATTCATGAGAAGAATTATACGACTTATGACTTTGAGTTAGGAGCAGTAGTGTTTGCTCTAAAGATTTGGAGGCACTATTTGTACGGAACAAAGTGTACCGTGTTCACTGATCATAAAAGTTTACAACATATCTTTGATCAGAAGTAGTTGGACATAAGGCAACGTCGTTGGTTAGAGTTGCTCAGTGATTACGATTGTGAAATTCGTTATCACCCGGGCAAAAAGAATCTAACCGAGGCTCCAATCCTGATTGCCCCAGACTGGAATGAACCATTTGAACTTATGTGCGATGCAAGCGATTTCGCATTAGGTGCAGTCTTGGGGCAACGTCATGAAAAACCATTATCAGCTTATACACTATGCAATTTAAAACAATGAATGAGGCGGAATCACACGTTACACCACGACAGGGAAAAGAAATGTTAGCCGTGGTGTACCATTCCGAAAAATTCCATCTTACCTTGACATGAACAAATTGGCACTGTGTATACGGATCATTTCCGCCCTCAAGTATCTCTTTGCAAGAAAGATTCTAAGTGCGAGATAGCTCCGATGGTTCTGCTCCTTCAAGAGTTCGACTTTGATGTAGTTTGACACGAAAGAGCAGAGAACCTAGCGGCTAATCAACTATCACGATAAGAGAATCCCTCACAAGAAGTAGCTCGATCCATAAGAAATAAATGATAAGTTTCCCTCTTGAAACTCTTAGTCGATTGCTTTTCTTGATGCTAGTACCACCATGGTTTGCTGACATCGCAAACTCATGCGGGAAGCCCCCTTTCGAGATCAAAGGGATTCAACCCGGCAGAAAAAGAAAATTCTTCAAAGACGTGAAGCAATATTTCTGGAAGATCCATGTTCAGTTAAAATCTGTGCGGATCAAGTTATTCGAACGTTGTTTTTTGGCAAGGAAGCCCCATGACATCCTCATGGCTTGCCACATGGACCAACCATGGACATCACGGTGCTAACTACACATCAAAGACAAAGTCTTCGATTCCGGAAGTCATTTGGCCTACACAATCTACAAAGATGCCCATGAGTTGGTTAAAACTTCAACTGCATGCAGCGCAAGGAAAAATTTCACAACGGGATGAAAGCCACAAAATTCCATCCAAGATAGTGAAATCTTGAACGTCTGTGCATTGAATTATAAGGGCCTGTTCTTCTCGGAAGTATTAGCAAATGGAAATTACACT
This sequence comes from Tanacetum coccineum, assembly GCA_026074375.1. NCBI lineage: Eukaryota > Viridiplantae > Streptophyta > Magnoliopsida > Asterales > Asteraceae > Tanacetum > Tanacetum coccineum. The sequence goes on along the minus strand of BQNB010130242.1, from coordinate 8,652 downwards.
CCTTACTTTGAACCAATTGTTGATACCACTTCTCCCACCCTCACTCCATTCGAGGGTAGTGATTTCATTCTTGAAGAAATCGAGGCTGAACTTTCTGATACTTCGTATAGGTCAGGAATTGATGATGCCGAATGTGATCCCGAAGAGGACATTCTTCTTCTTGAAGCCATCCTAAATAGTGAGCCCTTATCACCACTTCCTAGCAAATTATTTTCCTGAGGTTAGAAAAGAACTTAAGATTTGTGAAGCCAAAACCGATGAAACATCAATTGATGAACCTCCCGAGGTTGAGCTCAAGGACTTACCTCCCCACATTTAATATGCATTTTTGGAAGGTAACAACAAGTTACCAGTCATCATTGCTAAAGATTTGAGTGTCGAGGAGAAAGCCGCTCTCATAAAGGTGTTGCAGTCCCAAAGCGGACCATCGCTTGGAAACTCTCCGATTATCAAGGGTATTAACCCGGATTTTGTACTCACAAAATTCTTAATGGAAGAGGACTACGCACCAGCGGGCCAATTCAGAGATGGGTGTAAACCTAATAAAATCCACGATGTCATCAAAAAAGAAGTTTGAAAAACTTCTTGAAAACATGGTATTAATTACCCTATCTGGATAGTCCTGGGTAAGCCGGCAACTACTTATTTACATGTTTGACCACTGTGTACCAAAGAAAGTTTGTTCACCGTAGGTGAGACATGAGCAAATGAGTTTGATCCAACTGATTTTAGTTACGGGATGGCGGGTCTGCCATTGACTACCGAAAAGTTGAATGAAGCCACCCGAAAAGGACCACTTTCCACTACCATTCTTGGATTTAAAATGCTCGAGAGCTTGCGGGAAACGACAACTATTGTTTTCTCAGGTTATTTTCAAATACCATCGACCCACTATGATCAGAAAAGAACACATTTTACTTGCCCTTACGGAACTTTGGCCTACCGGCGATGCCCTTTGCCTTGCAATGCACCGGCACTTTCCAGAGATGGATGATGGCAATCTTCCACGACATGACTCGAAAAACGATGGAACGTGTTTTATGGATGAACTTTTTGTTTTTGGAAGTTCTTGTCGACATGCCTAACCTTTGGAAAAGAATGCTTAAGCAGGTGTGAAGCACCAATTTAGCTCTTAAATAGGAGAAAGTCATTTCATGGTTAAAGGAAAGCATTGTTCTTGGAATAAAATCTCAAAGTCAGGATTGAGGGTTCGAGTCGAGCATAGATTTACGGTATCGCTCAAGTCCCTCACCCGACTACTATAAAAGGTTTATCCGTGTTTTCTTGGGCATGCGGGTTTTATAGAAGATCATCCAGAATTTCTCAAATAGCCCGTCCCAATGGACCTATTTTAGAGAGAAAAAGAGACTCGTTTTTTTTCTCTGAAGTGTGTATTGAAGTATTTAAACACTTCTCAAAAGAATTAACCTGTAGGCTTCCAATCCTAAATTGCCCACAAACTGATGAACCATTGAAAACTTATGTGCGATGCAAGCGGATTTGCTTAGGTGCGGTGGGGCAACGTCATGAGAAAACATTTTAAGCCTATACCACTATGCAATTGTAAAACAATGAATGAGGCGGAGTCACGTTAACCACGACAGAGAAAGGAGATGTAGCGTGGTGTAGCATTCGAAAAATTTCCGATCTTACCTTGTCATGACAAATGCACTGTGTATAGGTCATACCGCCTCAAGTATTCTTTGCTAAGAAAAGATTCTAGGCGAAGGTTGCTCCGATGGGTTTTGCTCCTTCAAGAGTTCGACTTTGATGTAGTTGACTACGGAAAGGTGCTGAGAACCTAGCGGTGATCATCTATCAGATTATGAGAATCCTACGAGAAATGAGCTCGGATCCAAAGGAGAGAAATGAAAAGTTTCCTCTTGAACTCTTAGTTCGATTGTGTTCTTGATGCTAGTACCCCATGGTTTGCTGACATCGCAAAACTACATGCGGGATAAATTCGTCGCATCAAAGGGATGTCAACCCAGCAGAAAAGAAAATTCTTCAAAGACGTGAAGCATTATTTCTGGGAAGATCCCTTTCTGTTTAAAATCTGTGCGGATCAAGTTATTCGACGTTGTGTTTTTGGCAAGGAAGCCCATGACATCCTCATGGCTTGCCACGATGGTCCAACCGGTGGACATCACGGTGCTAACTACACAGCAAGAAAAGTCTTCGATTCCGGATTCTTTTGGCCCACAATCTACAAAGATGCCCATGAGTTGGTTAAAAACTGCAACTCATGCCAGCGTCAAGGAAAAATTTCACAACGGGATGAGATGCCACAAAACTCTATCCAAGTTTGCGAAATCTTTGACATATGGGGCATTGATTTTATGGGGCCGTTCCCGTCTTCAAGAGGGAACAAATATATACTCGTGGCCGAGTTGTCCTGCAAATTTCTTAAATTCTCTTCGCCAGATACGGTGTCCCCCGTGCATATAAGTGATCGCGGAACCATTTTCAATGGACCAATTGCACAAGGTTATGCTTAAGATACGGAGTCACTCATGTCTTCCACCGCGTATCATCACAAAACAAGTGGAAAGTTGAGGTTTCCAAATCGTGGTTTGAAAACGATTCTTGAAAGGACCGTGGGCGAAATCGTGCCTCTGGTCGGATAAATTAATGTGCACTTTAGGCTTTGCAACAGCTTATAAAAACACCGATGGGTGTACTCCATACAAGCTAGTGAACAGGAAGCATGTCATCTTCTATCGAACTCGAGCACAAAGCTTATGGGCCTTTAAGCATACAACTTTGATATCACCACCCAGGAGATCCCGGTCCCACGCGGACTTCCCCCTCCAATGAACTTAATGAACTTCGTGATCATGCCTATGAAAACTCTCTGATCTACAAAGAGAAAACAAAGAGAATCCATGACTCCAAGATCAAAAACCGCGTTTTCAACGTCGGCGATCGAGTCCTCCTCTTTAACTCTAGATTAAAGATTTTCTCGGGCAAGCTTAAGACCCGCTGGAGTGGACCATTCACTGTAACACAAGTTTTTCCGTACGGCACCATCGAGTTATCTCAAAACTCGGGGCCAAATTTCAAAGTGAATGGTCATCGTTTAAAGCATTACTTTGGAGGGGACGTACCACAATTGGTAGTCCCGGATCTCCAAACCTTCCCTAATGTCCAATAAATTCAGGTGACGGGTCAAGCATAGCGACCTTAAACAAGCGCTTCGTGGGAGGCACCCCATGCTTATCGTAGTATTATGTAAAAATGAATAAGTGTTTTCTTGTTGTGTGGAGGCTTGCCTTTTCCATTTCCCGTGTTTTGTGTTTGTCCAGGATTGCCCGGATTGTGAAGAACTCTCGTGCTTGTATTTTTATCAAGAGTTTCACATCCTCAGCTTCATTTTGGGAATCCAGTATCCAAATCTAATCGACTAACGTTTTATCTTTTGGCACACTTCATAAACGGCCTTAGATTTACGTAGGTGCCCCTTTCAAAACATCGAGGACGATGTTTAGTTCTAGTATGGGGGGATCTTCGATTTGATTTTTGCCTGCAGCCGTTGTTATCACGTAATCCCGTTTTTACCACCAAATTTTTGCAAAAATACCAAAAAAAAATGAAAAAATTAAGAATTTTCAAAAATAAAATAAGTGTTTTGTCACAGTTTCGACTTTCCCAATGGGTAGAATGAGAATAATTTTTGACTCGATCGGGCGTGTTGAGCCCTAGCTAGTTCCTTAATTGTAAGCTAAGCTTTCACGAGGTGAAGAACAAGAAATGATAGAGTTAAATATAAAATTTTATCGTTTAATAAAGATTTATGTGCTGAGCAAGATTTTCTAAAGTTATATGAGGTAACTTGTGAACCTTTTTCCTCCATGCTTTTAGTTTCCGCCTAATCATACGTGCTCATTTCAATTCAACTAAGTCAATCGATGTTTTTAGAAAAAGCTCAAATTTTGTAACTTGATTCTTTAAAACGAATTTTTTTCTGTTCTTAGTAAATTGAAAGTTAAAATGCCAAAGAAGCATGAATGAAATATGAATGCAAAAATGCATGAATATTAAAATTATGCCAATGAAGCATACATTTGAGTATATGGAGCAAGTAAAAGATGTGTCGTGATATCCCACTCCGCTAACCGCGAGGTGGGGGTTCAAACTAAGACATCTTTACTTCTAGGGATTTGGTTTTCTTGCTTTCTCTCCTTGTGTTGTGATATCTCACCGGAAGCGAGGTCTAGGTGATGGTTCAAACTACGACTCACCTATCCTTGGCATATTCGGATTAAGGTGTGATTGTGATTTCCGCTACGCTTAGCAACGGGGCTGGTTGCAAATAAGAACAGACGCGGTTGCGTTGGTTTTGATATCTACTACGGGAGCCGAGGCCAAGGGGTAGGTGTTCACACTAAGAACGAATTCCCTGCTTTAAGAAACTTATGATTTTAATGAAGTGTTGCAAAAAAGTCTACAGTAAAATTTTCGTACTTTAAAATCAAGTTACAAGGGTTCCTAATAAGTTGATCTATGGTTGAGTCGAAATGAGTACACACATTTAAAATATATATCCATGTCGGGAGTTAAAAGTTCACAAGTCATAAGTATGAGTGCTTAACATTTAGACTTATATTGACAAATGATCTTGTTTAATTGCTTGGTTTGGATTAGTGAAAAATCGGGGCCTGATAAATTTATCGTCAGGACGTATTCGTGGTTATTCTTATGGCGTTCTCATTTCTATGATCCCAGTGTTTTAAAAAAAAGGATTCAAGCAGGTTGTTTAGAAAGAAAAATCCAAAAATATTAATTGTTTAGTATTATCAAAATGGTGGTGACAAAGGACTTGTCGAGTATGATTCTTTTAGTCCCCTTGTACTAACGCTTTGTCAACTTTTCAATGTTATTCGTCGAGGGGATTTAGATTCTGTGTGTGTGTGTGTTTACTTCATCACAATTGCGTTGCGGACCGGCAAAACTTAGTTATGTGGGGTGTTAGGGGATGATTTTGGTATGTGTTACTTACACCATACCTTTTCGCTATAAACAGACCTAAAAGGACTAAAAACGTACCAAAAATATTGTATTTGTATGTTTGCATTTGTATTGAGCAGGAAACAGGATTTTCAAAGAAAAGGAGCAAAAAGGGAGCCAAAACAAACAAAGTCCAAGCTCGAGATGAAAGGGCAAGTCAAGTCGAGTTCTAAGGCATCCAGCATGAAGAAAATACAACTTGAGGGGCTAAAACTGCCAAGCCTAAAGTTGTATTACAAAAGATTAAAAAGACAAGGGCCAAAACTGCCAACCGGGTAGAGATTGCAATTAAGTTATACATAATTCAGGGTTTAATGGGACAAACTGCTACTCCCCCAAAAGTTTCTTTCCGCCCAACAAACCCAGGTACACTTGGTGGTCAGTCCCATTACTTCTCCGCAAAACTTCTCTCCCTAGCCAAAATCACTTTCACCACCTTACTACTTCCCCCCCCAGCTGTATAAAATCCATGTTGGCAATCCCTCTCCATTCCTAAAGCATTTCGATGGTTAAGATTGTCTCCAAAGAAGCTCAAAAGAAATCAAAGGCTGGGATTTGCTTTAGATTCTCCTCACACAACAAGCACACTTGTTTTTATCTCTCCAAAGAAGCACAAGCTGCAAGTCCAAGACTTCGGCTATAAATATAGAGCTTTTTGTAAGCCTGTGAGGCATCGAAGTTTAATCTAGTTTTTAGTTTTTTTTAATAACTTAGCTTATTTTCAGTTATTTTACAGCTTTTATTTCACTGCTTTGTAACACTTTAAAAATTAATGCAAGTTTGAAGTTTTTAAATCAATACCAGTGTTAAGTTTCTTAAATCATATTGTTTTGTGTTCAAAGAGTTCTCAATACAGCTTGTTTATAAGTGCCTTTAAATAGTAATCTAAAAAGTTAAGTGTTAAAGAGAAAATCACACCACTCACTTAAAATATACCACAGCTTATAGTATGGATGATATGCCGTTCTGGATGGGCTTTTATGGACTCTTACTACTTGTTCTTCTTACCAAGTTAGGCGCTTGTAGATTGTTGATGTAACATGTTTTGACCGGGTGTTGTAAGTCTCTTTTTTTTTTGGACTTTTACTTATCTATTGCAGAACTGTTAGTAGTTCAATTGTTAAACTGTTATGTTTTTAGTTTACTAATGCTAGACAATGCATGCTTCATTTAAGTGCTTATTACTTGATTAATATTTGTTATTAGTGTTTTACTTTGTTATTCAGATATCTGTTTTAATTTAGTTTGAAGAGAATGATTTTTAAAGCTATTTTCAACTACAGTACTAACTTTAGTTAGTTATGCTAGTCATTTTAGGAACAGTACTAAGTCAACACTAGCAGTACTAACTTAAAGTTAGTACTGGTAGTTATTTTAGTTAATACTGGTAGTTCATTTTAGCTTATCAGCATATTGATCTTGCTTATTAAGGTTTCCTTAGCTTTTTAGGTTTATTACCATTTTCTTTACTTTCTTTAGGGGTAAGTCAATTAAGCCTTATTTTCCTTTTCAAAAGTATTTTCAAGTGTTCATCAGTTTTAGTTTTTTTAGCTTATTTGTCATTTTAGTTTATTCTGGTAGTTTACTTCTTATGCTAAATGCTTATTAGGGGTAGTTAATTATCTGTTTTAGCTTATTTGCTTATTTCTTGTTTCATAGAGTTTTGTTAAGTAGCAGTACTAACTTAGACCAACAGTACTACATATAACTAGCAGTACTAACTTTTCAAGTTAGTCTGGTAGTTATTCTGTCAGTATCTGCTGTTTCGTACTGGTTGAGTTCTTTATATTTTTCAGCTTAAATTGCTTTTTGTTTTTGCTTATTAGAAGTTAGTTGTTATTTGGAGTTATTTAAGTTTATTGTGGTGCATTCGCTCGCGCTGTTCTTAGTGTAAAAGTTTTAAGTGTTTTTGCCTTTTCTAGTTTTGATTCTTGTTCCAGATATTTCTCTTTGCTATTTTTATGTGCTTTTGCTTATTTTTATCAGTTTTTGTGCCCAATCATTCCTTGTGACATTCAAACACAAATCATCAATCGTCTTGCGATTTTCCATCTCTAGCCTCGTTGGGACATAACGACCCGGGAACACTCTATACTGCTTCCGGTTTCATTGCTCTCGCGGATTATGTCTCTTCTCGTGTGTTGATATTTATTGGTACATAAGAAGGAGTTTAATTTACGAGCGAGTCAGTTAACTTGATCAAATGTGTCACTCAAATAATCCAGTTGCTATTATATCAAATCTATTTTTGTTTATCAAATAACGTAAGTAAATTTCTCGTCACAGATGATAAAGATCAAAGACAAATCTTTAAAACTATATGGTTCACAACGGGTCTTCGACCTATACGATGTGAGTATATAATCAAAGTTGATATAAGATTAGACACGATAGGATTATAACATAAGCTTAAGATTAACCAGATCGTAATTATAACAAATGCTTATTCATTATATTATTTCCACCGAGTAGTCATGAGAGATTTAGCCTCTCATGGCTATGAAGTTCATAACAAACGTAAATAGATAAACAAGAAACATACTATATCCGAGTAAGAATATGGATCAAAATTATACCCGTAACAAGTATAGAATCGTAGTACAACCTTTATTTTACTAAATATTATGATGTTCTTCTTCGTTCTTTGTTGTTTGATCTTCAATCTTCAAGTGTTTGTGGTGTTTATGGATGAGAGATTTGGGAATGATGATGGAATGATGATGGAATGATGATTGAAGGAGTGTTGAGTGAGTTGAAGATGAAGAGATGATTGATTTTGAGATTGAGATATGAAAAAGTGTGTGAAATCCGTCTCTATTTATAGGCTGAGTAGGGGTTAAAGTGCGGCGCACAAAGATATTTGTGCGGCGTACTTTAGTTAAGTCGGTGGGAAAATTATAAATGCTGCTTGGATGTGCGACGCACAAAAAAATTGTGCGGCGTACTTGGTGAGTTAATGCAGTATTCATTTAATTTCATTTAATTCTTGGACTCGGTATGAAGTGCGGCGCACAAAGGGAATGTGCGGCGTACTTATAGTCTTTTTCAGCTTTAGTCCTTTCTTTTTTTCTATCTTGCTTTCCAATAACTATAAACACTTGAACTTTGTTCTTTTTGAGCTCGGAATGACTTCAAGTAAACCTGCATATAATTCATGCTATTAAGTTTTGAAAGTTCACGAGAAATGATAAAATATATATAAATAATGCCGCCAAAAACATGTATAATTAAGGCATTATCAAATCCCTCCACACTTAGTTGTTGCTTGCCCTCAAGCAATTAAAGCGAGAAAAACAAGATCATTTATCGTGACGTGGAGAAAATTTGGATTTAACAAGTGTTTACTGGTTTAGATAACTTTTCAGGCATAGACACATAACAGAGCACCTCACAAGGGATGTGTTTGATTTTTAATTCACTCAAGCCACTCAGATAGGGTTTATAATTGTGAAGACACTCAGATGCTCAGACATAATCTAGATAGCTACCATAGGCTTGTGCAAGAAACATAAACATGATCATTGGGGTGTGAGCACCAGACAAAATCTCAAAGGGGTAGAACTTGATAGTGATGAGGGTGAATAGAATATACTGATCTCTTGTGATAGGTCACATGAATCTTAAATTAATCATATCATACATGAA
>BQNB010130241.1:0-18975 GCA_026074375.1 Tanacetum coccineum | reverse complement strand
TTGGTAAATTTACTTCCCTAGTAGACTTTATAATTCTTGATATGCTCAAGGATATCAAAGGAAGGCCATTTTTGTCTATCGCCCGTGCTAAGATTGATATTTACAAAAGAAAGATTACTTTAAGGGTCAGGGAAGAAAGGATTGTTTTCACAAGTGTTAAACTTGCTAGTAGTTTAATTAAGAGGGTCTACATGCTAAGTTTGAGAGAAAGAATGGAACTTAATTTAGAAGCTAGGCTAATAGGAGAGACTTTGGTGTTAAATAGATCATTTGACCCTTTCTTGGAAGATTACATTGAACTAAATGATCTAAATAAACCATTTAAGCTTAGGAGAAATGAAGGTGATGATTTGATGCCCACCATTGAGGAATGTGAGGTAATTGAGGAATTTAGAACTAGGGATGATGAACTTAATATTGGAATAGATGATTATCCTAGTTATTGTGACTATGATAAGAAGATCCATATAGATTGTGCTCACAACTTAAAGTTTTCATGCATGATAGGATTTGAATTTACTCACGCTAACTTTTTCCCTCTATTATATGTCAACGTGATGTCCAAAAAGTTTCATAATTCTATAATGAAAGATAAGATGGTTTACAATGGGAATAATGTTGTGGGAGCTTTAATGAATGTGCCTATCTTTGTTGGAACCTTTTCTGTTGCGACGGATTTTGCAGTTTTAGAAAATATGGATGCTTATCGTGATGAAGGAATGAGCGATGTTATTTTTGGCAAACCATTTTTAAGGGAAGTTAGAATTAAAACAAAAAGGTTCGAAGGGATGATTACCCTTTAGAATGGTGATGATGAAGTAACTTACCAAATGGTGCGAACACATCCGAGGTTTAAACACCACACTAATATGCAATGCAATAAAATCCCACCATTACTGAAGGTAAGTGAGAAAGATAAGATGAATGGAGTCTCGCATGTATACCAAAAGCTTAAGGGGTTCTACAAAGGAGTTTTGAATCTAGGACCTGATTACATTCGAAATGCGAAGACAGAAGAATGGCTCACACGCGGGCACATTAGCATGCATGAGATGGATTGATAAAAAGACGCTAAAGAAAAGTCTAACTTAAAGACTTCGCTGTAAACAAAAGTGCTTCCCGGGAGGCAACCCAGATTGTTATTTAATTTTTATTGAGTCTGTCTTCCCAGACATCAATACGGCGTATCCGCTCCATACCATACGGCGTATTGATTGTCTGGACGTTATCAGTCTTTACTTTTTATGCACTTTAAAAACATTTGTTAGCCTTAAAATATGGTGACATATCCGGAATTACATTAGTTCATTTATAGTGTGACATTAGGGGATTAATAATGACTAAGTCTGATGTCGGTATGTCATAGGACTATAAATACCCCCTTCATACTTCCATGGAGGGGTGAAGCTTACTTTTATAAAAGTGTGTATGTGTGTTTTCTCTCAACAACACACACAACTTCTCATTTCATCTTTTTTTTCTCTCTAATAATATGTATACTTTTCTTTTCCATTTTACAGCCTAAAGATTCTTGTTGTTTTAAGGAGAATCGTGATAACAATTGGCACCGAGCATAGGGGGAATCGTGTTGTTTATTATGATTATTGTGGTTAGTAACAAGATGCAAATTCATGGACTTGGTTTATTTTATTTTTTTGTTCGAAAAAATACAAGAAAAATCAAGTATTTGGTCTTTGTTTGTGGTTAAATGTGTTAAAGATTTGTACTTTCGGGCTTAGATCTATCCCTTGCATTCATTACTAGGGGTTTTAAACATCATTTTGTAGCTTTCAAGAATGTTTGTTGATTTTTTTCTGTTGCGTTTTTGACATACTGAAGGGGTGTTCTTTCATTGCGTTTTGGCTTAAAACTCATTGCGTTTTGCATAAGGCCATTGCGTTTTGATTCAAGTCATTGCGTTTTGATTCAAGTCATTGCGTTTTGATTCAAGTCATTGCGTTTTGATTCAAGTCGTTGCGTTTTGATTCTCAAGTAACTGCGATTTGATATTTTTTGTGTGTTGCATTTTTGTCTCCACAAGGTTGCGTTTTGATCATTGAAGACCATCATTGCATTTTGACTAAACGTTACTCTGCCTAATTTTTTATACATTGCGTTTTGATCAAGATAGTTGCGTTTTGTTTAGAGGTTCATTGCGTTTTGATCAAGATTGTTGGCGTTTAGATTAGAGGTTTAATTGCGTTTGATCATTGACTAAGTTGCGTTTTGACGAAAGTCATTGCGTTTTGTCCATTGAAAACCCATGTTTTTGACTAAAGTCATTGCGTTTTGTCCATTGAAAACCTGGTTTTGAAACTTATTTTGGGAATATTATAATCAAAACAAGCAAAAACAAACTAACACCAAAATCAAGAATTGGGAGACTCATAAGACCAATTAACCGTAACCACACCCAACACAAACAACAACACTTAATCCTAAAACGATCCTGAAAAGATTCACTTAAACGACAAAAAGGCTAGAGACTCGGATTACGATGACATGTGATCACGGAGTTGATTTGGTATCCCTTATTTACGATTAAAGTTGAATTTCACAGAGGCGTCTACATATTTCATCATCGAGACTTTCTTTTATTTTCTATCGATTGATGATTGCTTGACGTATACAATTAGATTAAGACTTGGGATTATTTAGTTTCAGCTGGTCAAGGGGTGGTGGATGAGGGACCTGGAAAACTATCACTTAAGGAGTTACGTTGTAGTACTCCGTGTCCACGGCAGATGTCGATGTTGGATAATTTTTAAAGATGTGTTGTACTGTCCTTTTATACTTTTGGTAGAGCATAAGGTACTTAGAGATTTTCTTCTGCACCGTTCTTCAATCAACAATAGTGCAAGATTAAGTAACAAATTTAGGGGATTTTACTTCAGTTTCAAGTTTGATATATCGGGTTTACTTCACCAAGTGATCACGACAATAGCCTACAGAATACGAGGTTGGTAAGTTAGCCAGAGAGTTAAAAAGGTTGGACGTAATCATACACTTCTCCAGGGTATTTTTGTGCTATTCCAAGACAAAGATACTTCACAGTCAAGCAAATCTTCATAGTTTTCTGATTACATTCAATTCATTAGACCAGGCCTGTGGACTGTAATGCATATGTAACTGCACTAAGTGTGTCGCACTGTGATATTCTAGATGTATCATGATGTGTGTTCACTCAACTCTCTGTCTGATGTTGCGTTCGAACTGTAAGAATAGCGTTGTAATGACAGTTGACTTTCTCGCTATATCTCATCAGCTTTCTCGTAATCGCCTCTGACACTAGATCTTCTTATCGAGTATTGAAACCGCTCTCATGACACATGATGCTTCCGAGAGTTCGCAACCATCATAGGGGAAAAGGTGTACAATCTGGGACTTGTTGACTTTGATGTTACCGTACCTTACCGTGGTAAACTTCCAGGGGGGAATAGTGCTAGACTACCTTTACTTAGTCAGGGTTTTATCGAGAAGTATTCTGCATAAGTGAGAAGAATTGTTGCTGATTTCTCGCATGCACCCCCGAACGACATTTCACCAAGCCCTGATGACACGAAGTAGTGGTCGTTGGTGTGGTTTGACTTCTATAAAATTCCGCTGTGCACGTCAAGTAGTAGAAGATTGTTCATGCTACATTAAAGTTTTAGAATCTGCTTAAGATAGGGATGTTGGTTTGGGGGAAGCTAGATATGAAATTGCCAAAAGGACGTTAGAAGAGAGCTTTCAAGAAATGTTGATTGATTTGGGGGGAAGTTCATCCCAGTTCATGCATAACTTATAATGGTTCCTCTTCAAGTAAAGACAACGAAGATCCAAGGCTGGAGTATAAGTTTCAGACAAGGTGATCTTAGAAGACATCTTAGATTTGGTAGTGCTTTGGAATGGACTTTATTTCTGTTGTCTTTGTACCTGATAGGAGCATTGTTAAAGTCAATTCGTATGTTTCCCTATTGGGGAAGAATGTTAGCCTTAAAATATGGTGACATATCCGGAATTACATTAGTTCATTTATAGCGTGACACACAAGGACTAATAATGACTAAGTACAATAGTTGTGTGTCACTAGGACTATAAATACCCCCTCCATACTTCCATGGAGGGGTGAAGCTCACTTTTGTAAAAGTGTGTGTGTGTGTGTTTTCTCTCAACAACACACACAACTTCCCATCTCTTATCTTTTTCTCTCTAATAATATGGATACTTTTCTTTTCCATTTTACCAAGCCTCCGGATCTTGTGTTATAAGGGTGAATCGTGATAACAATTGGCACCAGAGCATAGGGGGAATCCGTGTTGTTTATCTACTGATTATTGTGGTTAAATAAGCTCAAATTCGTGGGTTGGTTGGTTTGTTTATTTTTTTTTTTGTTCGAAAAATATACCAAGAAAATCAAGATTTGATCTTTGTTTGTGGTTAAAAGTGTTAAAGATTTATACTTTCGGGCTTAGATCTATCCCTTGCATCATTACTAGGTGGTTTTAACATCATTTCGTAGCTTTCAAGAATGTTTGATGATTTTTTCTTGGCTGCGTTTTGACTCACTGAAGGGGTGTTCTTCATTGCGTTTTGCTTGCGGGTTGCGTTTTGGTCATTGCGTTTTGCTTATTGAAGACTGCGTTTTGGTCATTGCGTTTTGGTCATTGCGTTTTGATTATTGAAGAATTGCGTTTTGATCTCAAGTCGTTGCGTTTTGATTCTCAAGTCACTGCGTTTTGATCAAGAAAAGTGATTGCGTTTTGATTAGAGGTTTCATTGCGTTTTGACTAAAGTCATTGCGTTTTGACCAGTGAAAACCCATGTTTTGAAACCCTAATTTCCCGAAAAAAAAATTGGGCATGTGACCGACTTTGGGCATATGACCGAATTTGGGAATATTATAATCAAAACAAGAACAACAAACAAACACCACAATCAAGAATCAAGACTCATAAAACACAATCAACCATAACAACACACCACACAAACAACAACACTTAATCCTAAAACGATCCTGAAAAGATTCACTTAAATGACAAAATGGTTAGAGATTTGGATTACGATGACATGTGATCACGAAGTTGATTTGGTATCCCTTATTTGTGATTAAAGTTGAATTTCACAGAGGCGTCTACTTATTTCATCATCGAGACTTTCTTCTATTTTCTATCGATTGATGACTTGCTTGAACGTATACAATTATGATTAAGACTTGGATTATCTAGTTTCCAGCGGTCAAGGGGTGGTTGGATGAAGACCTGGACAACTATCACTTAAAGGAGTTACGTTGTAGTACTCAGTGTCACACGCAGATGTCGATGTGGATAATTTCAAGAGGTGTTGTACTTCTTATACTTTTGATGATGGGTATAAGGTACTTAGAGATTTTCTTCTGCACCGTTCTTCAATCAACAATAGTGCAAGATTAAGTAACAAATTTGGGGGATTTTACTTCAGTTTCAAGTTTGATATATCGGGTTTACTTCACCAAGTGATCACGACAATAGCCTACAGAATACGAGGTTGGTAAGTTAGCCAGAGAGTTTAAAGGTTGAGATGTAATCAGCAATTCTCACTGCATTTCAAGACAAAGGTACTTCACAGTCTAAGCCAAATTCTCAAGGTTCTTCAATGACATTCATATACAAGACCTTGATTATACCAAGTTTTCTTGGTTCTTGCTTCATCTCCTCTACGGTTTCTGAAGACAAGAGAGTAATGCTTTGTTTGGATCTCAAGATTTGTGCTAAAGACAAGAACTTCTCGAGTATATGGGCGTACACGACAATGATGCTTCCGAGAGTTCGCAACCATCATGGGGGAAAATGTGTACATCCGGGACTTAGTTGACTTTGATGTTACCGTGTCAACTTCCAGGGGGAAGTAGTGTAGACTACTTTACTTAGTATGGTTTATGAAGTATTCTGCATACGTGAGAAGAATTGTTGCTGATTTCTCGCATGCACCCCCGAACGAATATTCACCAAGCCCTAATGACAAGAAGCAGTGGTCGTTGGTGTGGTTTGACTTCTACAAAATTCCGCTGTGCACTTTGATGACAAGTAGAAGATTGTTCAAGCTACATCAATGTTTCAGAATCTGCTTAAGATAGGGATGTTGGTTTGGGGGGAAGCTGATTCAGAAACTTCGCCAAAAAGGAGTCTATGAAGAAAGCTTTTCAAGACATGCTGCATGAATTGGGGGGAAGTTAATCCAACTCATGCATACTACAATGGTTCCAGAACAAGTAAAGACAATGAAGATCCAAGCTGGAATACAAGTTTCAAGACCAAGAGAACTCACAAGACAACTTCAGCTTTGGAAGCGCTTTGGAAGACTTTATTTAATTGTATTTGTACTTGTTAGGAACATTGTAAGTAATTCCGTAATTCCGTATTATCGTCCACATTTGGAGGAAGATTGGTAGTCTTAAAAATATGGTGACAATCACCGAATTTCATTTGTTTATTTATAGCGTGACACATAGGGACTTTATAATAACAAGCTACGGATAGTTGTGGGTCCTAGGACTTTTATATAACCCCCTCCATAATTCATGGAGGGTGGGTCTGAAATTCAAAGTTGTTAAAGTGTTTGTGTGTGTGTTTTTCTCTAAAGCACACACACAACTTCCCATCTCTTATCTTTTCTCTTTAATAAACATGGATCAATTTCTTTTCCATTTTACCATACCTCCGGATCTCGTGTTATAAGGGTGAATCGTGATAACACCTAGTAAGTCGTATAACTCGTTCAATAAGCTCTTGATGTGTTCTAGATCATTTATAAGCTTTAATTAAGCCACTTGTATAAGCTTTTGAACCATAAAACCATTCGTTTGATTTTCCTAAACCAAACATGCCCTTTAAAGCTTAAAAGAAAATCGTTTTTGCATCCCTACAAGCTATAAGCTATAAGCTGATCTCAAAAGCTATTCAAATAAGCTCTACTATCACTTTTATAAGCTTTGAAACAAACCCCGAAAGCTATAAGCTTTCAGCTTACGATTTCAAAACCAAACGCACCCTTGTTGGGCTAACGAGCCCATAAGCTCATTTTATAAGCTATAAGCTTGTTAAATATACAAAACCAACTTATTTCAGCTTATTGTGATAAGCTAAAAGCTGCCAAACGAAATTGAATTCAAAAATACAAAGTATATGAAATTTGGACTAAAAATGCAAACCAAATAGTGCTTTGAGGGGAAAACTTGCACATTTTGAAACTTGTATACTTTTTGGGCCAAAACTGTAAATGTTGATCCCACTTGAATAGATCTTGCTTAGCTGTTAATGCTTAGTTATATTGAATCAATCCAAGGTAACTATAACACAAACTTTTGATTATGAATAGTCAAATACGATGCGGGAATCTAGTCAATGTTAGTAAGAAGATTTCTAATGAAACAGTTAAAGAACCAAAGAGTAATAACATGATCTTACCAAACTTTCAAGCCTCAAATATCAAACGAACACTCTTATAGGGTTAGGGGTTTACAAAACCTTGAAGCTACGAATAACAAAGATGTATATCTAACATTATGCCCTAGGACATCCTTTTATACACCAAGGAGTCCTACAAGGCTTATAATACTTTCCTAAGTTATCATGATCTTCTAAACAAATAATGATTATACATATTTTTACAAAAAATATACTTAATACTTATCTTCTTAGTATTCTGTGCTCCAATTCAATTCTTTATCTCTTCTCTGATAAGGCCATTGATCTCTTCTTATCAATATCTTTCACAGCAGTTGTTAATCTTTTCAGCAGTTGTAACTGAGCACAAGCAGTAGTAAGTACTTTCACCAGCAGTACTAACTTTACTCTAGCAGTACTAAGTTACACTAACAGTAGTAACTTTTACACTAGCAGTAGTAACTACTTAGCATATTTTCAGTCTTCATCTCTGAGCAGTCTTAACTTTTATGACAGAGTAATTTTACTAACAGTATATTAATTACTACTTACGTAGTAACTAGCGTAGTAACATTATCTATCAGTACTAAACTACTTAGCATATTTTTATTTAGGTTTACTGAACATTACTAAGTTATGCTTGACAGCACTAATATATACCTGAGCAGTAGCAACTCTAAGAATTATCTTAAAGTCTTATAAACCCAACAATCCTCCCCTAAACTTGATGTTCATCTTCTGAATCTTCAATTTTCTTCATTAAAAGTCTTCACCATCACCAGGAGGATGTATTTAAACACTTCAGGATTCTTTTGTTGTTTTAATAGAAGCTTGAGGAGTTGTTAACCATCTCTTTTTTTCTTTTTTTTTTTTTTTTAATCCAATGATCACAAAAACTTGATGCTTCTTGTTCAGCATATTTGTGATTGTTATTGGTGTTAGGGGATATTTCTTCTTTCAAACCCAACTTAAAGATTTGTAGAATTTTTAACACTTTACAAAGGGTCACTCTACAAGAATCAAACAGCTTCCAAATAGTCACTTTGTATCCTTGTAGACTTCTCCATACTTCATTCTTTATGTCAGGCTCAAACATTACTTCAAGTCACCCAATAACACTCTTTCATGCTCATCCTCTGGCTTTGTATTCTTATGTTAAGGCTTTGACATCTTCAGATGGTTTCTATTTTCTTCTCTTTCAATATTCTGACAGAATTCCTATTATTGAAGAGTAACTTTTTGAACTTCCATCAGCTCTTATCAATTGATAGTGCCCCATTATTCCTTTTTTAACAATCTTGTATTCAACAATCATTGGAGGTTTCCTGGCTAGAGATATAGAATCAATTGCTACCTCATCATCTTTAACTATCTCCATATGCTGTTTCAACCCTGCCTCTTCTTGATCATTATTCTCCTCAACTTCTACATGCTCATCAACCTTTTGCTTCTTAGCCTTTTTTTCCCCCCACATGGCCTTCTAACTCATTACCTGCTCTTTTAGTGTCTGCTTTCTTGCTCTGTATCTGCTTTAGCTTTCTTTGAGCCTTCCACAACATCTAAGTTCATATCCAAAAAGGTAGTCACTCTTTCATCTCCTTATCAAACAACTTCTGGATCTCATATAGCTTTTGCACTTCAATTGATATTGTTTGTATCCCACCATGTTTTTGAGATAGGTAGACATGAAGATTTTCTCTTTTGAGAGCTTTAGTTGTGGCTTTCTCTTTATTTCTTCTCTCTAAGCTTTTGCAAAGTGTTGCTTTCTTTCTGTTTATGAGTTCTACAAAATTATTTGATCTTTCTTAAATGGTTATCTCTTCCCAGTTCTTCGCTTGTATCCTCTGTAGCTAATTAAGTCTGCTCCATCATAGCTTGTGGTTATCCTATGATTCTATAAATGCTATGTTGGCTTTTTTCCTTTTGCCTTGCAATCCTTTCTTCTTCTACTAACTCAGCTTGTATCTCAGCATCTAATTTCTTGGCAAGTTCCTCATCAAATACAATTTGATCTTTTCCTTTAAATTTCATTGGTTTCTCAGGTTCATGCATGATGCCTTTTCCTTTGTCTTTGATTGATGGTTGTGCTGGAGAAACTATTGGTTTAGACACAAATACTTGCTCTTCTTGATCATGGAAGACAATTCCTTTTGCCTTTGGTCTTGTAACAGCAGGTGTAACAATTGTAGCAGCAGTAGTAATAGCTTTAGGCTTAGCTGCTTTGATTTCCATTAAGGTCTGAGCCAAAGTCTCCTCAACAATTATAGCACTGGCAGTAGTAATTACTTCAGCAGCACTAATTGGAATTAAACTTGTAATTGTAGTAGCAACACAAATAGGCTCTTTAGTCTCTACAACCACCTCATCACCTTCAAGGACTCCAGTATCAAACATCATATCCGCATCATTTTCTTCTTGAGTTTCATCGACCAAAGTTACTTCAGCATCAACATCAAGGTCAACAATTTTCCTCTCCTGTTTGGATGCATCCTCCTGAGCATCCAAACTCTCTTTAGAGGACTCAATTCTCCTTGAACTCCCAACTTTATATAACCTTCTAAGCCTATGTGATCTTGACTTTTTCTTCTTCTCAAGCTGCTTTACCATTTGTTTTAAACTTTCAATCTCCTATGCTTGAGCAGTCTTGGATTTCTCCAAATCAAGAACCCTTGATTGTAATTGGGCACAAAGATCCATAAAATCAGTAAGTTTCATTCTATCCTCACCACTTTGAGGTGGATCACAGGAAGGAGTAGAGACATGTTTCTTATGAGTAGTCTCTTCAGTAATAGGCTATGTAGGAGCATTGTCCTTCCTTTGTTTCTTTCTTAACTTTTTCTTTTGAGGTCTTGAGGATGCTAGTTGAGTAATAATGGGTGTGGAATGGGAATCAGTAGGAGCAACTGAATCTTCACCCATGTCTTTAGTAGCTTGACTATCATTGTTTCAAATAGAGGTGTGACCTTCCCAGAAAAACCCTGTCCTGGTCTTTTCATGTTGGCAAACACCTTCTTGGTGTGGGAAGATATAACATAAATTCCTTTATGTTTGGACATTCCCTTAACTTGTTTGTCCAAGAAAACTTGCACAAACCTTGGATACATAAGAAATTTTACCCTACCCTCTAAGTTCTTCACCATATTATCAAAAATGTACTTGGAGAAGTTGAAAGTTTTGTTTGTGGCAATACATATGATAGCAGATGCCATAGTGCTACTAAATTCATTCCAGGTTGTAGTCTTAGCACTAAGGCATTGCAGTATGGTATGGATAAGAAATTTCCATTGGGATGAAAAATAAGCTTTATAGAATGTAAGCTTTTGAGTAAGATTTTCATACCCCATTCTTTCTAATTCTGCATAAATGGTAGCAGTAGGTAGACAATTTGTTCCTTCAACATCATCCAACTTAAGATCACTCCTTATAGTCATCTCAGTAATGATTACCTTCTTTTTGTCTACTAGGGCTTGTATCTGTCGTTCCCCATTAACTGTCTTAGCCTTAGCAGATGTCCATAAATGTTCAATACAGGTAGTATAAATGGTGGGATTAACCGTTAAAGCATATTGTACAGAACTTGCATTCAGAAAATCAATAATTTCCTTAAACCCATCACTTTCTTTGGGTTTCTCCAAAAATGCATCCAAATTGTGACTGTCAGCAAATTTTAGGGTCGACATGGTGATGAATTTTAATGATTAAAGATGAAATTGAGTTAGGGTTTATGATTAGAGAGTATATCAAGGTGTAAAATTGATCAAATGAGTGATTGAAACCCTTAATTGAAGTATTTATGAAATCAACCTCAACAACATTAACTTGAACTAGCAGCATTAAGTTAAGCCTAACAGTATTAACCTCAATTTCTTTCCAAAAAGCATTTCCATCATCAATTTTGATTCTCATAAGCTCTCTTTTTGTTTTTAATCTCTTAATATCTCTCATTTCTTTTTCTCACCAATACACTCTTTCTGTTTTTCATTCACACAATATCTCTTATTTCTTTTTGTCACCAATACACTCTTTTGGTTTTTTTGCTCATAATATCAGACAGTTTTATACAAAGTTACATCAATTCCTTTAGAGCTTTTACACCCCTAATATAGTAACTTGGCACCTGGGACCACTACCTAAACCAGTTCCCTAAGGAAGAGATTCATTAAGTGTTGCCATGGATTGGGTCCTATTTATGTTACCACTGTCTTGCTCTGCTTCTAAGCTAGAAGCAGTAGTGGCAGCCCTTTCCATTCTGTCTTCCCACTCCTTATAGACAGTCTCATCTGCAACAAGGTGAATAGGTCCACTAAACTGAGATATCTTAATAGTCCTTTTAGCTTTCCTAGATTTGTGGGTCTCTTTGAGTTGAGATGATGATAAAACAGTGAGTGGTTCTTCATTAGAGAGTTGAGTAGATGTGGATGTGTGTTGGGGATCAGTGGTTTGTCCTGACCCTTTACCCACTTCTTCCCTAGCAAAATGTCCCTTCTTGTGGCAGTTGTAGCACTCCACTTTGGACTTATCAAAACCAATAGTCTCATTTCCATTAACAGTAAGCATCCTTCCTGTATTATTCAAAAACCTTCTAGCCCTCATGGTCAACATGGCCATTTGCCATCTCAAATCCATCTCTTCTATGTCATCAGGATTGATTTGTTGCAAGTCCTCATGTGCAAGTTGAGGACTATTTGGTTGACTAGCAAAGAATGAACAAATAACAGCATCACTCAAGTTATCAATATTTGTAAAGTAAGAAGTATTAACTTTGTGCTAGTAATAGTAACTCCATGAGCATCATTAACTACTTCATTAGAGCTGTTAGTGTTGTTATTAGAAGAGAACACAAAAGCAATGTTTTGTGTGCTTGAACTTGAGCTAGAGATCCCTTTAACTTTTGGTTCATACACCTTGAGGTTGTTGTAAAGATCATCCATGCTCATTGTATCCAAATCAGCTTTATTCCTCCATACAACATCATGTGTGTTCCACCCATGTAACAAATTTCTTAATAACTTTTGATTAACATCTTTTTGTGAAAGCTTTTCACCCAAAAGCTCCTACTTACTCACAAGCTTTTGAAGCCTATCAAAAGTTTGATCAAGCATCTTTGACCTTAGAGCAGTGAAGTTTTCATATTGCTTCTTTAAGAGATTCCTTTGAGTCTTTTTAGTAGCTTCATTCCCACCAAATCTCTTTTCAATAGCTTCCAGCAACAACTTAACATCCTTTATAGAGTTAAACTTTAACTAATGTTCATTGGGAATGCCCGTCATTAAAGTACTTCTAGCCTTCACTTCTAATCTTCTCGTAGCCTTTTCTTCGGTAGTTATAATAGGCATCACTTTCATGACACCTTTTACCATTTGTGTTTTTGGCAAGGTTGCACCATTCTCTATGACTTCCCAGAGTGCATAGTCTATCATCTGGATGTATTGTTCAATCCTCATCCTCCATAACTCAAACCAACCCGGTTTGAGGATGGAAACTTTGGATGCAGCCACCATGTGTGCAGAATCTTGATCCATATCTTCTAGCAAAGTTTCTCAAAGCAACAAGCTCTGATACCACTTGTTGGTCCCACTTCAACACTTCTATAGATCGAATTCCTTAAGCTTGTTTAAGGTTTAGTTATATTAGATAAATCTAACACATGTCTATAGTAGATAAACTTGTGTAAAATGTATTAAAGATTATGCAGAATCTAATCTTTAATAATAAGAATTTTCAATGAAACAGTAAACACAATGAACATATAATTCAACAAAACATAAAAGCTCCAATATTATTAAGCAAATATTACGAATACTCTCAAAGTATTAGGGTTACAAAGACCTTAAAGCTATGATAATTCTATGAATGACTCGTTTTGTTTTGATACATTCATCTCTATGCCCTAGGACATCCTTTTATACACCAAGGAGTCCTAAACGGCTTACAATACTTTCCTAAGTAATCATAATCTTCTAAATAAATAACTTATACATATCTTTTACCAAAATATCTCATACAAATCACATAAGCAGTACTAACTAACTCAGTAGTACTAACTTCTTCACTGGCAGCATTAACTTTGTACTAACAGTAGTAACTTTTGTACTAGCAGTGGTAACTACTTAGCATATTTTTCAGTCTTTATTTCTAAGCAGTCTTAACTTCCACTAGTAGTAGTAACTTCCTCTAGCAGTAGTAACTTTGTACTGACAGTTGTAACTTCACCAGCAGTCTTAAACACTTAGAATAATTTTCATTGAAATTCTCCAGCAGCACTAACTTTGACTGAGCAGCATTAACATCAATAAGAACAGTAGTAATTCCAAACAACATCAAGAAACTTTTAATCCGAACAGTTTCTATCTTAAAATTTTTGACGGTTTCTTCCTTATCACTCCAATATTCTTCAAGATCAAAAGATTCATCATCAGATACCTCAATTTCATCACCACCTATTTTCCAGTAATCCTACAAAGCTCCTTTGGTGAATACATTCATCTTTTTATAGTTTACGAACTTTGTGGCCAACCAGCCTTCAATCTTGGATTAGCTGGGTCCCATTTTATTACGTGAGTGTTATTTCCCTCGATGCGAGAAGACGGGTAGTATTTTCCAAATTTTTTTTGCAGTTAAGTCGACCCAACAAGTGATTGATTCTTTGGTTCTATCAAACCATCTTCGTGTACCTCCAGCCAATGAGATTGGGAAAACAACAATTCTCAGTTTATCATGATCTACATTGGGTAACTTGATTAGGCCAATAATCTTTAGGTAGTATTCAATATGTTCAACTACATCTTTCCTGTTTGTTCCACTAAAATCATTGTTGTGCAGATTATCCAAGAATTTTCCTTTTAGCTCATAAGCATTTTCCCCTTAACTGTAATACTTGTAATCCCGGAATAGTAATCTGCTTTGTCATTAGGACAAAATGTTTCCATACTTGACTTGTTTCCCTTATCCGCCATCACTTCTTCAATCTACTAGCTCTGATAAGAATTTCCTGTAACAAGGGTAAAAATATCAACAGGATTTGCTCTGAAGAAAGATAGAAATTTTTTTAGCACGGAAATTAAATATAAAAATGTAGGATTTTGATTCTGTTCCAGATGATCGATACGTCGTATTCAATAGAAATGAATACGCCATATTGATCGTTTGAGTGAATACGCTGTATTGGTTAGAAAGTTAGATACGCCGTATCCAATGGAAGTGGATACGCCGTATTGAGTTGATCTTAGAGGTGCAGTCGAAGTGTATGTTGCAGAAAATGCTGAGCACAAAGCTCAAACTGATACTGCACTCTCTCATACTAAGGATCTCATTAACACAATCAACAAAGCAAGGGTGGATGAAAGAGCTACTATTCTCAAGTCCCTGAACAGAGTCTCTGAGACCTTGGAAGTTGACTCTACTTTGAAGTCATCCATGCAAAACCTGGTAGAAAGCAACACCACTAACTCTGGGAATATCACTGGTCTCACTGAGCTTCTGAGGAATGCTAACTTGCTAGAGCTCTTAACCCAAATGAATGCCTTTCAAACATCTCTTAATGCTCTTAGTACTTAGTGTGCTAATATATTAGAATCACTAAAGGAGGATCCTGAGTTTAATTAGAGACTACTCAAAGCTGCTGAATGCTACATCCAAAATTCTACCAGGCTCACTGACATTGCCAAGTCTCCAAGCAAGAATCATAGCTATTGAGAACTCTTAAGTCACCATGCAGACTGACATTTCTTCCATCAAAGGAATGGTGACTCAGATGTTCCAAGCTTTTAAGGGTTTTTCTTCCTCCACCCCTCAGGTAGTGCAACCATTCCAACAATCACACAACATAAAGTCCATGCAACTGTTGGGGGGATAATTTTGATATACAAGTTTTGGTTTGGCAAGAACCTCCCTCTTACACAAAGAGGGAGCCACAACCGATGACCACTAAAGTAAAGGAGCCTGTACAAGAGCCTCAGGACACTAAGCCAATTCCAATCACTATTGTCAGACCAACAACCAAGCCTGCTCTTGAAGTTGAAATAATTGGATCTTCATCAAGACCTCAACTCACAGATCCTATTCTTGAAGTTCAAGCCCCTCAACCTGGAAATCCATCACATACAACTCCAAATCCCGATAGAGGAGAAGGCATAACTAGAGATAATGATGAACCCCCAAGAAATCTTGTGCCAGCATCTAAATAAGTTCACCAAGATCCTGATGCTCCAGTACTTATCCCTTTTAAAATAAATGGTTAGTTGTATCATCTCACCAACGAGGGAATTCAGGCTCATATGGAACTTGAGCGAAAGAAGAAAGCTTATCAGGAAGTAAAGCTATTGGCACTCAGTAAGCCTGAGCTAATCAAGGTTGTAACAGAAGTTGCCACTAAAGCTGGAGTAGATCCAAAGGCCCTTCAAAGCTCAAAGGGTGGAAAGAGTTCATACAGAAACAGAATGCTGAGTTAAAAGTCCTTAACAGAGAACACTTTGAAAAGCCCAAGAAGGCAAAAGAGCTCAGAATGAAAAGAATTAATTAGTATAGATGAACTACCAGTAGTAGATTCAAGCCTGAGAAGATCACTAACATTCACATTCATCCAAACACAAAACCAGTTGCAATCACTGTCTACAAGGACAATGACAAAATGAACTTTGATGTTCACAACCATTCAGATTTGGAGACTTTGATGTAACTGAGTACGATGAATTGGGAGCCATCATTCCTAAGAATAAGAACAAGGTATTAGAAGACCCGATGACATCCTTGCAAAAGCAGTATGAAAGACTGAAGTTGGTTCCAAAAGAAATTGGAATTAGCCCATCACTTCCTGCCCCTGAACAAGTTCCTTCCCTATCATCAGGCAGAAAAAGGAAGGCACAAGAGTTGGAACCTGAGGTTCGCATTCTTGGGCTTAAATGTAATAGAAGCCTTCCTGAAGGAGTTCATTCTATCAATAACATGGTGATTGAACATTTTGAGCAGGGGATCTTCTTCATAGATGTCTTTGGTAATGAGGCCTTCCAAAGAATCAGTGACATTCACAAGGTAGATGTAAATACCCTGTTGAGCTACATGGTGATGGCTTTAAATATCAATACTCCTGCAAACCAAAGGTTTTGTGCAATAATAAGGATTATGATTGAGAGTCACCTTGATAAGGAGAAGTTAAAGTCAAAGAGAGTCAAGTTGGAAGCCATTGGATACTCACTGAACTAGGTTCTTTTAAATTTTCTTGTTTCATCTTTTGTAATAGATTGTTAGGAACTTGTAATCCTCAGTCAATGAAGTACTTTAAAAAGTTATCAGTATCCTTTAATAGCTTTCTAGATTCAGTGTAAGAAGAAGATGTATTTACTCACTTACACTAAAAACACTTAGGCTATATTTATATCCACATATGATGATATTGTTGGGCCAATTCAGTGCCCAATGATTTTTCTCCTGGATTTGAATAGAAAATCATAAGTGTTAAATAACCTTAAACATTCCAAGGTCACTGAGTAACACAGTCACTTAGTGAGTTACCTTCAAGAGCTTAACTAGAGTCTATGAGAAAGACTCAACCATTCAGTGAGGCGGCACTCAATGAATGAAGTCTCTAAGCCAAATAAGAAAGTGATGGGTTCAGTGAGTTATGGCAATAGACTCACTGAACCCCATACGATCTCCTCAACTTAAAAGACCCTGAACACAAGAGCTTGAAAAATAGGCGGGATAAGTTTGAATAGATAAGTTCAAGTACTTATCCACCTGAAAATAAACTTATCCTGAATAGGGTATGAAGACAAGATCAGTGTCAGCACTGACCATAGAAAGTGTGTTTGTCCCATTTCTAGATTAGAATTGTAATAAAGACAAACTGTACAATATGTACTTGTCCAATCAACCTTAGGACACGCACTTATCACCCATGTGGGTGCTACCCTACCTTAGCATAATAAATAGAGAACTCTTGTAAAGGAGTATGTTTAAGTTTGTGCATTCAATATTGTATCATTCACAAACACCTACTCCTTCAAATTAACTAAGTCTCTGAACAAGTTCAATAGATTAGCTTAGTTGTCAACTTAGCAAATACTGTGATTTATGCTAAGTTGTTAGTGAGGAGAATCAGAGATCACACACACACACACACACACTTATATTGTCATTCAATCCTCATTGTTGTTTCGCAAATAATAGGGTATAATTCTTAATAAAATTTTATAAGAGTTAATTGTTGCAAAGCTTTTGTGGTATTTACTTATCTTACAAACATAACTTTTTCATACTTTACTTTCATGGCATGAGTTAGTTAATCTTAACTTTCTAGTTATTGGTTATTAACTCAAAAGGAACAACAATTCTACTTTTGGTGAGCCCATTTTGACTCAAACCGTGAACCAAACATTCTAATAAATCATATCCCATATTTTTGTATTGATCCTCGCATAACAAATGCACCTTAATTTATCTAACAACAAGCATTATCCACTTTTGCAACAAGAATTCATACACTATTAATCAGGCTTTCACTTTCACATATGTATTATTATTGACTTATGGTACATAGCTTCGATGATTATCGTTCAATTAGCATCAACTCCTTATTAGCCTGACTAATTATTTATAGCGCATAAGTTTTTATTATACAGCGTGTCACACACATTACCTCAAATGAAAGTGGGTGGTTGAAGTGGTGATAGGTGGTTAAAGTAGTGGTAGGTTGAAGAAAAGGGTGGTGCCTTGGTGGTATAATGAGTATATTTATTTTTTATTTTATTCATTTTTTTTAAGAAAACGAGAGAAAATCAAAATGCTTATAGGATAATGAAAAAACTAACGAGCGTTACGTAAAAAGGACCAAGGGTGAGAATTTAGGCAAATATGAGGACTTTGAAAGCTTGGAAATAATATAAGGGATAATTTCATATATACCCAATTTAAACATCAAAATATCATATATACCTAAAATAATGTTTTGAATGCATAATGTACAATGTATTTAAACCATGTTTTAGGTAAATATGGAATTATAGTGCTTTACGTGGATATACATGGAATTGGCCCATAATAAAAATACTAAAATATGAGAATTGATCATACTTTATGGACCAACTGTGCACTTGAGTCTATTTAGTACGGTAGTACTAAATTACTAATAGTCATTGTAGTTTGATATTGAACAATATACCAATGTTTTGAAACCCGGGTTTTGAATTGACCCGGTCGAGTCACC
Source organism: Tanacetum coccineum (assembly GCA_026074375.1). NCBI lineage: Eukaryota > Viridiplantae > Streptophyta > Magnoliopsida > Asterales > Asteraceae > Tanacetum > Tanacetum coccineum. The sequence continues at coordinate 369 of BQNB010130241.1, read as the reverse complement.
GGGTCACCGGGTTACCGGTTCAACTGGTTGGACCTCCGGGTCAACCCGGTTTTATAATATATATATATATATATATATATATATATATATATATTTTCAATAATTAGAAAGAAAGTATGTATATAAAGGGTAAAGGCCATTTATTACCAACTTACTTTCTCATTTGTACCGTAATGACCAACTTACTTTTTTTTGTACTTTCTACACCAACGTACATTCACATTCTGTTCTGATATCACCAATAACATAATTTCTTACCGACACGCTGGCATATTTATTCCACGTTGACATATTTATTTATTTTTTAGACTATATAATTATAGCATATAATGCCAGGTGTGATAAAAGTCAACATGTTAAAAAGAAAAA
>BQNB010130240.1:0-14810 GCA_026074375.1 Tanacetum coccineum | reverse complement strand
CTCAGCTTTGTCTGAATCAGGTTTTTCAACATTATCCTCCATAGTAACATGCTCCCCCTCAGTGTGAGAAGGATGTTCTTCTGAATTTTGGGATCAGCCTAACTACTTATGGACTAAGAAGACTGAATAAGTTTTGGAGTAAACTTGGGTTGAAAACCTTTTAACACTAAATTTTGGGATCAGCCTAACTACTTAGTGCATTCTTATATCATTTTAACTGTATTTAGTCTCCTAGGGTCTCTTTTGCTTGGAAAAGTTGGTTCCTAGGTGCGAAAATCCAAAATTTTGGTATAAAATATTTTCACGTAATATGATATGTGTGTATGTTAACTGTGTGTGGTCCCTTAATGCATGTTATTTATCTCCTAGAGGTTCTTTATCTCGATTGCCATAAGTTTCTCTTTGGAAAGTAGTCGAATTTACACTTTTGTGCTCAAAATGTTGATTAAATCTCGTGGGTATTGATTCTGTTGTACTCTTATATGATTTGTGATGTCTGAGATCTGGATATTGGATTGCTAAGGATTGTTAAAATCTAGTGAGTTTTATGAATCATTAAAAACAGAACTGTATCAATTAAGCAAATGTGTAAAAACTGGTCATTAAAAGCGAAATATGTTTAGGTGTGAGCGAACTATGTATTATATGTGTTTGATCGCGAAATATGTCTATGTATTAACCATGAAAAATATGTTTTGTATAAGTTGTGCGAAATATGACTGTATGATTCTGTGCGAGATATGTATGTCATTTGCGAAACATGACAGGTGTAATAATCCATGTGAAATATGGCATATTTATGAAAAGAAACTCTGCACAAATTTTTCAAAATTCATATGAAACATGTTTGTTATGCTTCTCTGCAACATGTATCATGATTGTCTTTGTGTTAATTGATCTCTGATTGAATGTTAGACTTAGGTTCACTTTGACTTGTCAAGTTGAGTTAGTTAGTTGAATTTCACCATTGACCTTAGTTAACTTAATTCAAAAAGTGTGTTAATACATACATAATTGCATGAAACCTAATCTTTGTCCTTATCTACAATCAATTAATTCATCAAGGATGATCAACCTAATTCGTAGAATATATCTGTTGTGTATATAAAACTGTATTGGTTAATTATTAAGCAGAATCATAAATCAAGAAGAAATTCGTCAAGTGACTGCTCGTGATGAAAAGTGGGTTCCTACTAAAGAAAGAGTCAAGATTGGTACCATCAATGTAAGACTGGATACCACTGTACCACAAAAGGAAGAAACATTTCAAGTTATCATCGATGTCATCAAGAACTCTACCTGCTATAAGGCATTCACCATTTCTGCTGAAGTCCCTAAAATCTTTATGCAACAGTTCTGGTACACTGTTAAGAAGGTCACATGTACAAACTCCTAGGAGTTTCATCTTGCTAATAAGAAGTGCTTGGTAGATGCTGAAGTGTTTTGGAAGATTCTTGACATCTGCCCAAGAGTTCTAAGAGAAGACTTTACTAAAGTTCCAGATGATGAGTCTACTCGTACCTTCCTCGTTGATCTTGGTTATAAAGGTCCACTATACAAGCATCCCTATCTGGACCACATGCATCAACCATGGAGAACTTTGGCTGCTATTATCAACAAGTGTTTTTCCAGAAAAGCTGCAAGCAATGACAGGCTAAGGAAATCCAGGATTGACATCCTATAGGGAATGTTCTACAAGGAAAATGTTGACTGCCTTAAATTTATTTGGGAAGACTTTGCATTCCAAATCGACAACAGGCAGCTGAAGAAAGGTAGACGTGAAATCATGCCTTACCCCAGGTTCACCAAAATCATCATCAATCACTTCCTCTTTAAACACCAATCCCTTAACAAGCTACAATACTTACACACCCACACAATTTAAGATGATGGTGTTGTAAATAGACTGAAATTTGTCAGAATTGGTGAAGACTTTCAGGAATATGGACTTCCCATTCTTGAAACTATGCTGACTGAGGGGATTAAGCAATCAGAGTCTTATCATATGTTCATAAAATACTCCACTGGCTTAATTGCTCATAAAAAGATCAGAGGTAAATGGTCATAAGGAAAGAAGACTGCAGATACTCTTGAGGCAACTGTTAATGTATCTGAAGAATCTAACTATGAACCTGCTAGATAATGAACTAGCAGTAGAAGAGTAATCAACAAGAAAGTCTTAATCTCTGCAGATGATAATATCATTCCTGAACTTGAGTCACTTTGGAGTTAGGAAAATCTATGAGCTTAACTTAAGCTGCAAAAGAGGAAGTAGCAAGGCAAGTCCATGCTACTCATGAAAGGATTGTGACTGAATCTGACCTAAAGCTAGCTAGAAGAAGACCATCAGGTATTGCTTTCAGAGATATTCTAGCGTGATAAAGAAGTTGTCCCCTGATTTTTCTTAGAAGCTAAAGGGTGTTCTAACTTTAACTCCTGAAGAAGAACTAGCTGCTGACACAATGCAAGCACTTAAAGAAAGTAAGAAGATCAGCAGAAGACAGCCAAATATTAGAGGCTCAAGTGAAGGAACTGGTAGTATACCAGGGGTTCCCAATGAGTCAACAGTGGTCTTCTCTCCCTCAAGTGAAGGAACTATCACTAAACCAGGGGTTCCCGAAGAGGAAAAAGTTACTTATGAAGCCAAAATTGTTGTCACACTTGATTGGGGATCAGAAGACGAGAGAGAATACACTGAGGAAAATGATGATGATAAAAATATTGAATGGGTAGACATTGATGAAGAGGAAGAGAAGAATGATGATGACAATGACAAACATATCGATCTTGAAAAGAATGACGATGAGGAAACCGATGATGAATTTGTGCATAGTGAAGAATATGTACACGATGATGATGAAGAAACTGATGGTGAGACAATACATGGTTATGAACAAGTGAATGATGATGAGGATGAAGAGATGACAAATGCTGAAGATGCTGACACAGGGAACGGTGATGAATAAATCACTGATACGGCAAAGGCAGATGCTGAAAAGACAGAAGAAGCAAAGGATGATATCAAGAAAGCTGAACTTCCTCCAACAAGCTCCAGCTTATCTGTATCTTTAGGGTTCGGTAACCAATTTCTTAACCTTTCTTCTGATACTTCTTTAATTGGTATTGTTAAGGATACTACAAATGCTGAGATCAACTACTTATTGGACGTCCAAATTCAATAAGAGATACCACATATCCAATCTCCATCCGTACTTACTGTACATGTTTTTGTGATTTCTGAGCCCTCGGTCCTCACACCTATACCTGAAACTCCTTCAGTAGCTACTGCAACAACTTTTCTACCCCCTCCATCTGTCTCCTCCATATCAGATGTACTACTACAAACAACAACACCAATCCCTACACCACCAACCACCACCGAAGCTCCACCTGTTACAACCATTCCAGATCTACTCCATGCTATTATTCAAAGAGTATATGTCTTGGAGAAAGATGTTCAAGAGCTAAAAGAGGTTGAAAATACTACAACACTTCGTGCTTCACTTAGATCTGAAATACCGCCAGCTGTTAATGCATATCTTGGATCCAGTCTGGGAGATGCACTTCAAAAGGTGCTTTAGAAACATACAGAAGAACTGATACAAAAGTATCCCAGCAAGTTGACTACAAGGAGATGATTGAAGAGTCTATGCAAGCAAATATTATTAATGAGGTCAAGAATCAATTACCAAAGTTTCTACCTAAGGAAGTATCTAACTTTGCTACTTCGGTGATTCAAAGCACAGTAAAGAAAGCACTTGAAAAGACTCTACTCCCATTAGCTCAATCTTCCTCTCAAGCTCAATTTTCTCTCAAAGCTATAGAGTCGTTATCTAAATATGAACTAATGATGATTCTCTTTGAAAAGATGGACAAAAGTCACTCCTATCTGACTCATGACAAGCATCGAGTCTTATTTGATGCTTTGTTGAATTCAATGATTCTTGATGATGCTATTGCACGTGGTCAATCAGATCCAGAGAAAGTTTTAAGAAAAAAGATCGTGATGACGAAGACCCTTCAGCTGGACCAAACCAGGGTAAGAAGACCAAGAGAAGTAGAACCAAAGAGTCTGAGCCATCAAAGAAATCATCTACTTCCAAAGAACCATCTAAAGGTAAATCTCCTGCCAAAACCTCTAAATTTGGCAAATCTGTGACTGCAAAAGAACCAGTTGAAGAACCAGTTTTTGAGATGGCCTCTGACGACATTGAACAAACTGTTGATGATGTGGCTAATGATGATGATCAACCACCTGATGACTCGACTTAAACTAAGGACAAAGATCCAAAGAAAGATTGGTTCAAACAACCTCCAAGGCCTCCTACTCCTGATCAAGAATGGAACAAACATCAAGTTGTAGATGATCAACCTGAACAGCATTGGTTCAACAATATGGTGTCTGTTGCAAAGGATCCGCTTACATTTGATGAACTAATGGCCACTCCGATTGATTTCTCCATGTATGCTATGAATTGACTCAAGATAGACAATCTTACTCAAACACACTTAGTAGGACCAGTCTACGAGCTGTTGAAAGGCATACGTACAAGCAGCATTGAACGTGAGTACAATATGGAAGAGTACTTCAAAGCATTAATAGACAAACTTGATTGGAACAATCCAGAAGGAGATCGTTGTCCCTTTGACTTGACCAAACCTCTTCTTCTGAAAGGTCTTCCAGGTCATCTAACCGTTGCTGCAGAATACTTCTTCAACAACGATCTAGAATTTCTAAAATTATCAGATCCAAAAAAGAGGCACACTACGTCTATCACGAAGACAAAAGCAGCTCAATATGAGATAGTAGGAGTTGAATACATGGTCCCTATACTTTGGAGTCCTACCAAAGTGGGGTATAACAAAGATGCTAAAAAGGGGATCAAGCACTAGGGTAACTTTGGTATAGATCTCAGCTCAACAAGTTCTCTAATCACAAAGTCTACTCTACTCAAAAGATTCTCAGTGTGGTCACGGTGAATGTTAAGAAACTACATGGTTATGTTTACTTGGAAGAGATTGTGGTGAGAAGAGCTGATCGTCAGCTATACAAGTTTAAATAAGGTGACTTCGTTGATCTACGCTTGAACGACATTGAAGACATGCTTCTTCTTGCTGTTCAACACAAGTTATTCTAGCTCGACGGAAGTGATATTGTTGACTTTATTATGGCCCTTCATATGTGATGTGTCGTTGTGTGTAGGTATATTTTGTGTATCAAGTTTTACTATTTATATTTTTCCGACTTTACTTAAAACAACACTTTAACAGGTAGTGTACCCGATCAATTGTAGCTTCTTTGGTAAGTAGGGTGTCGATCACTAAGAGCGAGAACTAATTCTTATGTCTATCGATATTTTAGTTATCTAAGTTACTCTATTCTAGGTTAAACCTATGCTAAACCTAAGTCAATCCTAATTCTAACGGATAAAAGGGAGGTTTTCAGTCTGAGAGACTAACACGGGTTTTGTTAGCGACTTAACTCTACTTAAGCTACTCTAATGCATAGAAGAGATTAATCAGAGGATAGAGGAACGGTTCAAGCCTATGGTAAGAAAACTGTATTAACCATGATTAATTCGATAAAACACAGGTTTGTTTATTGATTGTCTTATTGTTGTCTGATTTATCATTCCTAGATTTAGGCGGTACTTCTTTCTAAAACCTAGACATGCTAATTATGTCACAATTAGGCACATCCGCAAAAATATTCGCGGTTGGCTATAATCTATCTTAGAAGTTCAATGCGGGTGATCTCACTGACGACTAGCTCACGGAGACTTAACTAACTTACTGCTTAACGGCCTTTATATGCTGGTAGTCCACTAGCCCCAATCCATCCTTCAAGGAATCAAAACGTTATTTGTTAATCCTAGGTCACCCCTAGTCCAACTTGTTTACTAAACCTTAAAGGGCAGGACAACACGTTAATTTGTGATCCTATTATTCCAGAAATATAGATTACAAATATGGAGAGCTATCTCGATATCTAGCTAACTCTCTATTTGTATTCCTAGACCCAGTTGAATGATAGGTTGCATACTTAAGCACATAAGCGAGTATAAATTGATAAACATAAGCCAACACACAAGCAAATAAGGGGAAGTCGATATAAACAAAACCAAATGTTAAATCTTAATAAACATGGCTAATACCTAAAGGTATTAGCTGATAACCATTGTAATTACAGATACAAATGTCATAGACGAACGATTAAGGTAAACTAACCAAGTTAATAAATGATACCAACAATCGAACGCGTATTTAGAGTATAAGGGAATTACACGGTGTTTCCTTTGTGATTAAGAACTTTGCTTGACCTTCTCTGCTCTTTTAAGCCTCTGAAAATCGTCCTCTGTGATTAGGTTTTCAAAAATATAGTTAAGCACACCCTAAAGTCGTGTTTAGGGCTTTGTATTTATAGCTGCTGGAATTAAGTCGATACGTCATATCCGTTGAGGTCGATACGGCGTATTAAAGTTTCCTTAGAGTAGGGACCACATTTGTCATCTTCTAAAATCTTCATCGAGTATATCTTCATTGATACGGCGTATGGTGCATTTTGGATATGGCGTATAGATGATTGTGTCTTCATGGTTTCTTGTGAAGTTTAGGCGCAGATACGCCGTATCTTCTTGATGGATACGGTGTATTAAATTTCTTGTGAAGTTTAGGCGCAGATACGCCTTTTAGCTAATCTTTATAACACCCCCATTTTTGACATATAGCAGCGAAAGCTAATGTGGGGTATTATTTTATAGCACAACAGTCATAATCATAGAAAATGACTTAAAAGAGACGTTTTTAAAAGATAAGTTATCATTTATTATTTCATTAGAGGTTTTACAAACAGAGGTCCCAAAAATCTACATGAAAATATAAAGTTTGAATGATAACAGTTTAGCCATCTTCAAGTCCGTGCCACTCTGTGCCATAAGTTGCTCAAATACATGAGATAACATGCTAAAAAGGTCAACATAATGGTTGAGTGAAATTCATAGGTTTATGGTAAATAGTTTGAATACAAGTTCAATAGTGGGTTACGTTGTTATACACCCATAAGTGTAATAATTGCAATGAGTACAATTATTATAGAAAACAGTATTATTGCCACTAAGACTCCGACACTGATACCTTGAAGATAATCAATAATCACAAGAAAGTTGCCCCAACGGGTGCCTTTGCCAAACACCCGCATAGTGATTCAAGAAGTGCGTTTGGTTACCATAATGTATAGGTAACACCAACGGGATTTCAGTCCCCAAATAGATCTATTCACAACATTCACGCTTACTTCGAAAAGTAATTAACGTTCATGATAGTGGGGTCTTAATGGAAAAAGTAAGGACTTAGGCAAATAATAATCAAGATCGCATACGGTTTGGAGAAAACACTCATATTCATGGTTTATAAGCAGTATCCCCCATCGCGGTTTATGAAAAACCATTAGAAGGTTTTTAAATGTGTGGCGGCTATGAACTCCACCTAACAGGGGAAATCTGATTGATGGCAAAAGTATATCAAGTGAAAGTAACAGCTACGTCACGCAACCTGGGGTAATATGTCAAGTCTGTGTGGATGGTTTATGTTTCAAAACTCATAAACTTTAACGTATTACTTTTGTTTTATATTTATGGAACTTGTATCACTTGTCGGGCTATCATAATCCAGAGGCCATGTAGTATCGTTTGAGGAGTCAGGGCACTTTAAATCGTAAACCCAGCAAACTCGTCACAGCAAACTCGTCAAAACGTATACCCAAATAAAACTCCTCACATGAAGCTCCCTAGTAACGTGATACGATAAGATTTTAAGTTTCTTCAAAAGTTAGTCGATGTTAAATATATAATGTAATTGTTTTATAATGCGCCGATCGATGATTAATAACGATTAATGTGTCGGTTTTTTATAAAATAGGGTTTTATAATATTAATATATATTTTAACAATTTATATAAAAATATTATATTTAAAATTTTTAAGTTTGCAAAAATGGCAATATATACACTTGGTTTATACACTTTTACAAGTTTAGTCCTTTATATATAAAGTATATATAATTTAAACCTTTAACTTTAGAAGTTGGCAAGATAGGTCCTTATAGTTATAAATTTGGAATAATAACATTTTCAGCCCCTTTAGTTATAAATTTCAGAAAGTTACGATATATACCCATTGCATGGAAATAATTTACAAATCAAGTCCAAAAAGCCATGCAAGCTTATTTTAAGGTTCCAAATGATATTTGCAGGTTATAGCTTATTAGAATAAGCAAAAATAAGATGTTCTAACGTAACAAAAGTTTATAAAAAGGATTCGTTAGCAAGAAAACCAAAACGGGTCGTTTTTAGGGTTTTAATAAAAAACGCATGGGTTTGAGGATTCAAGGCTTTAACAAGAGTTCATATATGATCTTAAGAGTATTATGAATAGTCTAATACAGATTATAAGCTTATTGAACAAGATTTTGAGCTTACTTGAGCTAAAACGGGTCGAAATGGGGTTTTCGGGTTCGTACGCCCAGTAATGACTTCAAGGGCTCATTTTTCTTGATTCTTGGCTTCTATTCCGAGATTAGGGACTTCACTTGATCTTCTACTACTGCTAGAGAATGGCTAGAACTCCATTTGAGTGTGTCTGTTTGAGTTTGAAGGATGAAATGAAAAGTTTGCTTGTTTCGGCTATTTATAGTGTTCAAATGAGCTTGGTGCCCAAGTTTTCTTGTTGTGGGGATCAAAAGCTATAGAGTGGTGATTAAGAGATGCTAGGTGATGAGTATTGAGGGCTAGAAGACTATGAATGCAAGGTGTTGGGGTTTTAGGGGGGTTCGGCTACAAAGGGGTGACATTACAATACTAGTTGGCCAAGGTGGTGATGGAGGTGTTTAGTAGGCTGCTTGGTGACATGGTGGGGATGTCATAGAGGTGCTAGGATGCTTGCTTGAGATACTTATTTGATTAAATGGGTTAAAATGAAAGAAAAAGGGGTGACGAGTTGGTTTGATTTCGGGTTAGGGTTTTAGGGTTTTAATTCATGTTAGGGTTAGGGTTTAAGATAGTTTAGGGTTTAGGATTAGTGTTAGGATTAAGGTTTAGGGTTTAGGATTAAGGTTTAGGGCTTAGTTTTAAGGTTTAGGGTTTAGTTTTAGGTTTAAAGTGAAATTAGGGTTTTAGGGTTTCGTTTAGGGTTTAGGGTTTTAGATTAGGTTATAGAATGATTTAAAGATTAGGTTTAGGGTTTAGAAGTCATGCATTAAGTGCTTGTACCTTGAGTTAAAGTGGTAGTAAGAAACTAGAATGAATTTAGAGGTAAAATGACCTAGTTTGACTTTCTTGTATTATTGACTTTGTCATTGAGCTTTAGAAAGTTGTAACTTGATTTAGGAGGGAAAAGAAATTCAAATGTTGTGTATTGATACTTTTAAACATGCTTTAGAGGCTTGCACATTCATTTTATATGTATACATTACATATAATTAGGGTTTTGATGTAAACGTTAACGTTTAATGCTTGTTTTGAAATAACATTTTAAAAAGTACGTTAAATGGATAATGTACTTAGTAAAATGATATTAAGATATAGACTTGACATATTAGGATGTTTACATGATGTAAACATAGATAGAGATGACATTGATAGAGGTTGCGTGAGCTCGTTTACTTTAGAGATGCAAGTTACGTTGCATAATGAGATAAAGCAAAAATTTCCCTGTAAAAAGGTGGTATATAAAGTGCATCTAATTTAATAGATGGATATTACAGTGCATCTAATTTAATAGATGGATAATTACATTGATGAAAATTGCGGGTTGTTATAGTCTCCCTCCCTTAAAAGAAATCTCGTCCCGAGATTTAGTTGGATGCCGGAGTGATGTTTGAAAACAGATGTGGATACTTGGCACGAATTTGATCTTCGCGTTCCCACGTAAATTCTGGTCCTCTTTTAGAGTTCCATCTTACTTTGACTATAGGAATACGACTTTGTTTCAGTTGCTTGACTTCTCGATCCATGATCTCCACTGGTTCTTCCACAAAGTTGAGTTTGTCATCAAGTCGAAGCTCTTTCATTGGAATGACAAGGGATTCGTCAGATAAGCATTTCTTTAGATTAGAAACGTGGAAAGTACTGTGGATATTACTGAGCTCTTTAGGAAGCTCAAGTTTATATGCCCTTTAAGTGGCCAATTCGTTCAAGGATTTTGAAAGGTAAATGTACCGAGGGTTAAGCTTTCCTCGTTTTCCGAATTGGATGACACCTTTACGAGGTAACACTTTTATCATAACACGATCTCTAACTTGAAATTCTAAAGGCTTTCGCCTTACATTGGCGTAACTTTTTTGCCGATCACTTGCAGCTTGCAAGCATTGTCTAATTTGCACAACTTCTCAGTGGTTTCATGGATTATTTTTGGTCCTGTAAGTTGAACATCTCCAACTTCCGGCCCAGCATACATATGATCTGCACTTTGACCATAAAGTGTCTATCAATGGTGTTGCCTTAATACTAGCATGTTTAATCTGTTATTGTAAAAAATTAATACTAATGGTAATCTTTTTTCCCATTGTTTTCCAAAATCTATAATACAGGCACGAAGCTTGTCTCAAGTGTGTTTGGATGTTTTTTACTTTTTCCATCGGTTTCAGGATATAAGCCTTTTTTGGTACTCATGTCTAATTAGTACCCAAACATTCTATAAATGATTGGCCAGAATCAGGATGTGAAAGACTATCACGATCGAGTGATAGATATTGGCACATCAATCGCCAGGAGACTAATTTCCTTAAAGTTGTAACCTTGTAAGGGTTTCCAGACTATCAGTCTCTCGGGTAGGATGCAATGTGCGGATTTAAGTAAAGGCGGGACGGTCGACAATGACCTAATGTGTCGGTCGTTTGAGGTTTAGGAGTTTTATGATAGAAAATCCATCTTTATTCTTTCCCACTTCCATATAGGAAATCTCCGTTGTATACCATATGCCGGAATGGCATGGTTGTACCAGTAAGCCAGATGGCTTCTGACATTCTGCCTTAACTCTAGAACATGTCAAACATTTGCCAACATATTCAGCGATGATTGCATTCATGTTAGGCCACCAATAGAGTTTCTTAAGATCCTGATACATCTTGTCAGAACCCGGGTGAATGGAATATTTTGATTTATGGGACTCATGCATGATCAAGTCTCTCAGATTACCAAAGAGTGGTAACCAGCTTCGGTTCTTAATACAACGAGTTCCATCAGGACGTATTTCAAATGCTTTATCCATTCCTCGTAAGTTTCCAGCCTTGTTGTTTTCTTCTTTGAGTGCTTCGGTTTGAGCTTTAAGAATTTATGAGGGTAAGTTTGTATGAATGGTCATAACTAATGATCTAAATTGGAGTGGTTTGATTCGTTCCTTTCGGCTTAAGGCATATGATACGACATTTGCCTTTCCAGGATGGTAGCGAATTTTACAATCGTAATCTGCAAGCAATTCTAACCAACGGCGTTGTCTCATGTTCAAATCTTTCTGATCAAGGATATGCTGAAGACTTTTATGATCAGTGAACACAGTACATTTGGTGCCATACAGATAGTGTCTCTAAATTTTAAGAGCGAACACTACTGCTCCTAATTCAAGATCATGAGTGGTATAGTTTTCTTCATTAGGCTTAAGTTGTCGGGATGCATATGCAATAACTTTCTCTCTTTGCATTAACATCGCTCCCAGACCTTGATGGGATGCATCATAGTAAAAAACAAAATCATCATTTCCTTCTGGTAATGCTAAGATTGGAGCTTCACAAAGCTTCTGTTTTAGTAATTGGAAAGCCGACTCTTGATCTTCGCCCCAGATATACTTCTTGTTTTTTTGGGTTAATTCAGTCAAATACTTTGCAATCTTTGAGAAATCTTTGATAAATCTCCAATAATAATCGACGAGTCCTAAGAATTGACGTATTTCTATGGGTGTAGTAGGAGATATCCAATTCTTAACTGCTTCAATCTTGGCAAGGTCAATATGAAGTCCTTGACTATCAATTAAGTGTCCAAGAAATTGCACGATATGAATCCAGAAATCACATTTAGAGAACTTGGCATATAATTTCTCCTTTTTGAGTAATTCTAGGATTATTCTTAAATGATTTGCGTGCTCTTCTTTGTTACAAGAGTAGATGAGAATATCATCGATGAACACTATCACAAATTTATCCAAGTATGGTTTACATACACGATTCATGAGATCCATGAATACAGCAGGTGCGTTGGTTAAACCAAATGGCATCACTTGAAATTCATAGTGTCTGTATCTTGTTCTGAAAGCAGTCTTGGGAATATCTTCATCTCTGACTCTCAGTTGATGATAGCCTGATCTTAAGTCAATCTTCGAGTAGTCACTCAAACCTTAAAGTTGGTCAAATAAGTCATCGATCCTGGGTAATGGGTAACGATTCTTTATGGTAAGTTTATTCAACTCCCGGTAATCGATACACATTCTGAAAGATCCGTCTTTCTTTTTGACAAATAAGACAGGAGCTCCCCAAGGTGAAGTACTTGGTTGAATAAAACCTCAGTCTGCCAACTCTTGAAGTTGTTTAGATAGTTCCTGCATTTCTGAAGGAGCTAATCTATAAGGTGCTCGGGCTACAGGTGTCGCACCTAGAATTAAATCAATTTGAAATTCTACTTGACAAACGGGAGGAAGGCCAGGTAGATCTTCATGAAAAACTTCTGGGAATTCTCTGACTACCGGTATGTCTTCTAGTTGTTTCTCGTCCGACTTCTTTTCCATTATTTAGGCTACGAAAACTTGACATCCCCTGGATATATACCTTTTGGTTTTTATACAGGATATGAGATTTAGTCAGGTTTTACTTCTGTCACCTCGAATGATCAATGTTTCACCATCGATGGGAATGTGGACGACTTTCTAGTAACAGATAATCCTATCATGATACTTGGATAACCAATCCATACCAATGACGACGTCGAAACTATCGAGTTTAATCGGCATAAGATAAATTTTGAAAGGTTGGTTTAACAAGGTCAGGATTGCATCCTGAATAACGGTGTTTGTGCTTACTAAGTTTTCGTCAGCCATTTCGATATCATAAAAGGTATTTATTGTAATGGGTGGAATATTTAGCTTAGAGGCAAGATATATGGATACGAAGCTTTTATCGGCTCCAGAATCAAATAATACTCTAGCTAGATGTTGGTTTAGAAGGAACATACCCGTAACTACGTTCGAGTTTTGATGAACATTCCTATCCCTTAGCATGTAGGCTCTTCCCTGGGCATTGTTGTTGGTGGTCTTTCGACACTGATTTGCATAATGCCCTTTCTCTCCATAGGCATGACAAGTAACTGTCACTGGTAGCAGATTACTTCCAGTGGCTGGCCCTTTGTTTTTGCAGTTCTGGGTCAGATGGCCCACCTTGTCGCAAATATTACACTTAACAGTGCAAGGTCCTGTGTGATGCAGAGTGCATTTCTTACACAAGGGACGGTTTCCAGTATATCCATTATTTTTAGTTAGGGTAGCAGCATAAGCCCTGAAGATTTCTTGTCTTTTGTTCTGTTGTGGTTGGTGTTATTGTAGCGGTTGTTGGTGTTACGTTAGTTGTTGTTATTATCGTTGCGGTAGTTGTTTTTGTTGAAAGTTCTTTTGTCGTCAAACTTTCGTTTGTGATCATTTGATAATTGCATCGAAGTGTGCTTTGTTACCTGATCCATTAGCCTCTGGGCTATGTTAATGGCTTCCTCTAGAGTTTGAGGTTTAGAGGCGGTAACATTCCCTTCAATACTTTGAGGTAATCCCCCGATGAAAACTTCCATCATTTTCTCAGAATCTGGCACCATAGTGGGACATAAGGTTGCCAATTCCTGGAATCTTCTCACATATATCTTGAGATCATTCCCCTTCACAGTCAGATGGTAAAATTCATTTTCCATCTTCTGGACTTTAGTTCAGGGACAGTATTTCTTTATCAAAAGTTTCTTAAATTCAACCCAGGTAATCTTGTAAGCTTCTTATATCCCAATAAGTTGGGCAAAAGAATTCCACCAAGATAGAGCTTCATCAGTTAAAGTACCAGTAGCAAACTTCACCTTGCAGTCTTCGGTACAATTGCTACGGGAAAACACTTATTCAGTTCTTTCAAACCATCGGATGAGACCAATAGCGCCTTTTGTACCTTTGAAGTTGATAGGTTGGCAGCTCATGAACTCTTTGTAGCTACATTGTCTTGCTACATGAGCTTCTCTTGGTCTGGTGGTATTATCAGTATTTGCCATGTTAGCGGCTTGTGCTTCTAGAGCTGCGGAAACATTGTCAGCAACTAGTTTCCTGATGGCAGCCTGAGTCATGGCTGGTGCTTCAGATGTTGATATCCTTTTGGGAGACATTCTATCAACACAAGATAACACGTAATAAGAATGTTATCACAAGTCTTAAAATGCAATGCTTAAAAATGCAATTCTTAAAAATGCAATGCTTAAAAATGCAATGCTTAAAAATGCAATGCTTAAAAATGCAATGCTTATTTTTAAACTTTAAGCATTTTTAATACTGGTGATATTGAAATCATAGATAATTCATATCAAATAAGTATCTATGATTTATTTAGAAGTCAGGGTATGATTTATAACGATGGAGACGGAGATGATAATATAAGAAAAGTTATTTTAGGATGGATATATCGGTATTATGAAACAACAAGGTATAACGGGATTGCCATTGTATTATATCATGAACAACTTGCCTTTGTACTATACATAGTCAAGATTTGACAAGTGTTTTTATTTATACCACACATCCCGTGGCTAGGTT
>BQNB010130238.1:5225-18975 GCA_026074375.1 Tanacetum coccineum | reverse complement strand
TTTAGAATAATTCATAAAAAGATTTCCTTAATTTAACTTGAAGAAATGAATTTATAAGCTACTTATGCTAGAAAACATCAGAGTCAAACACCTCATGAAAAGGGGATCGAAAATACTTAACTCTTATTACTAAACTAAGTGTTCAATTTTTGGGTGATCACTCAATTGGATAGTCATAGTATGTATTCTATCATAAGCTTGGAAGGTACATAAGTTTCCACCAACTAGAATTAGGGTCTAAACAGTCTCAAAGGCAACATAGGTGACATTGGGTTTATTGGTTGATATAAAGGGTTAGGATAGACATGGGATACACTTTTAATGGTTGTTAAGATAAAAACACGAAACAAATAGTCTAAAGTAATCTAAGGCTGTCATATCTAGCTACTTTCCATCCAAGGTCCAAGAGTTTGAGTTTGAAAACCTAATCTTCAATAATGGGCTACTAGCTCCATTATTCATATTTGTTGAGATGGTTTGGTGCAATAATGGGCTACTAGCTCTATAATTTTTAACTTAATTTGCACCATCTTTACATTTTTGAGCACATGAGTGGCTTTTTAGTTGCACACTCTTTTCTTCTTTTTCTTCATGGTTAAAACATGCAAATGCTACAGGAGTTTATATCTTTTTATTATTGCTCATGCAACATTTGATATTATACGCTCATCCCCCACTTGAGATGAACAACGTCGAAAGTGATGACATAGGGGGGTCTTTATAGATCATAACTGATTAGTCTTTCACAAATGCATAAAATTCTCGTTCCCATTCCCCCGAACCATGGACTTAAATAGCCAGAGATTTCAACATAAAGAAAATAAAGACTATAGGGTAGGCTAAGGCGAAATGGTGTAACGAAACATATAGGGTTTAAATAGGGATTGGTTTAACAATGTGATCTAGGGGTATCTTGCATTAATAATGAGTGCAACAAGTGTTTTACACGATGAGGTCGACAAGTCAGTGTGACAAGTCGATAAACACACACACATATAGGCTTTTTGGATGATTTCTAATATGTGCTTAATTACACATATTTTATACCCAATAAAACGAGCTTAAATGATCAAAAACAGACAGAAATTGCCAAATATATGTTTGTTTTGCTTTGTGTACTGAGCAGGTATCGAATATTCAGAAAAAAACGAAAAACGAAGCCAAACCAGACAAAACCGAGCACGGATTTGAAAAGAGCATGAAAAATTGAGGCCAATAGTACAAAAAGATTGAAAACGGAGCTCAAACGAAAATTACCGGATCGACTCGACAACGTTTGTGTAGAAGTCAAAACGAAGTCAAAGTCAACCCCGAGACCCGTCGTTGGAAAAAGCTTCGAAAACCGAACCCGAAAAACTAAATTGCCAAAAGTGGGCCCACCCGTACCCACCTAGTGGGCCCGGGTCAGCCCACTTACCTTTATAACTCAATGAAGCCCATAAATGTAATAGCCCATTCCCCATTTTATATTAAACCAAATGGCCCAAATTGCCAAAAGCCCAATTCTTTTGTTTTTAACCCTGGCCCAAGAAGATAACACAGTTAACCCTAACCCGTTAGTCCTTATGGACTTTGTGTGCAATCCCTCAACTAACTCCAGGGACCAAAGGTGTAAATTCAAGGACGAGTATTGCAATACACTTATACAAGTTTGAGGGCCACGTTTGCCAATTCCACAAACTCCTTTCCCTGTCACCCCTAACCTTTATAAAACTCGTTTTCCCGCCCAAAACCCAAAGCCTGTCACTCTTCACTCTCCCCAAAACACTCAACCTCACATATTTACCCAGTTAAAACCTTACCCTCACCTCCACTAAACCCCTAATCCTATTTGGCAATCCCACTCTTTTCAAGGTCAATCCAACGTTGGTGATGAATTCTAAAGAAGCACAAAGAGGATTAATGGTCAAGATTGGTTTCTGTCTTGCTCTCACACAACAAACACAAGCTATGAAGACTCCCCAGGCTATATAAAGAGAGGAAGACACAAGAAGAACCAGTTTTTTTTTAAGTGTAATTTTTCAAGTTTTAAATTTGAGTGTAATTTCCATTTTCAAGTTATCTTTTTTTTAACTTATTCAGTCTCAGCTTATTTATAAGCATTGTATCAAGCCTTCAAGTTCATAATAAAAGTGAAGTTCTCAAGTTAATTTCCTGAGTTTTAAATTCTGTTTTCATTTATTGATATAAAACCTTAAAAATAAAAATACGAATTCTGTCAAATGCATTGGAGCATGGTTAATTGTGGAAGGCCATGGTTTTAGAGCCTCATGGGAGGCACTAGGATTGGTGCTTATAATCTGAATTCAGACAGAAAACATTAGAAACTTGTAAGTTCCTAATTTTACACTTTCTTTGAAAAGGTACTGTAGCATTGCTTATTTAAGCTTATTCTGCCTTATTGTAATTGTTCTCTGCTTATTTTATCTTATTGGTGTTATTTCTTGTCATTTGAACCTTCACCATTGTTTTAATTACTTGTTTCATAGTTCTTTTAAGTTCTGCCTTTATATAGCTCATATCTGTCCATTTCTTGTTGGCTTATTGTAACTGCTTATTTCTGTGTTCTAATTTGCTCATTAGGTTCCTTTTAAGTCATTTAATATCTGGTATTAAGGGGTTGTTTGTTTAAAATCAGTGTAATGAGTTTAAAAAGGTTGTTTTCATTTTTTAGTATTAAGTGCTTATTGATGGTTGATAAATGTAAATTTTTGCTTATTTATTCTTGCTTGTCATCTGTCTTTAATTTTTAAAGCTTATAATAGATAATTGTCAAGTTTTCTAAGTAATTTCAAAATTAAAGGGGTGTTTGGGTGAAGGACCCAAAATGGGTCAAAAGTGGTCTTAAACCACTTTGGGTCTTTTGGCCAGTTTTAGAACTCAAATTTAAGTCAATTAATTTAGTTTTAAAAGTTCTTAAGAGTTAAAAGTAAGATTTGAGTTATTTTCTAAAAGTTGTCTGAGTTTGAGGTTTTTAAACTGACTTGTTATGATCATTATAGAAAAGTAGTTTTTCAAGTTGGTTTATGTTCCTTTTTATAGTTAAAAGCAGTAGGATCATTCAGGCTTAAATATTCTTTGTTGTTTTACAATCCTGTCAAAAAGTTTTCATGGTTCTCCAGTCAAAATTCAGCAACTGATTCAAATAAGCCCTACTTAGTCTTAAGTTATGATTTTTAGAATATAAGCTATTTAGTTGTTATATCATATCTGTTTAAGCTTAATTTCCATTTTCAAGTTAATTTTCTAGGTTAAAATTAAGGCTGCTTATAGCCCCTATGTCTTTTAAGTAAACAAGTCAGCAGCTGCTGAATGCATGCAACTCTTTTCTTTTACATTTTTTTTGCTTAAAATTATTTCAAACTTATTTTTCTTTGTAGATTATAGAAGCTAGGTGGATAGGCTTTAAGCTAGAATAAGCCCATAGCCATATAAATTCCATCCTAGTACTTATTTCTAAGCCCAAAAAGCTACCCTTAGGCTGTTTTTAGAGAATTTCCCCCCAAGTGCTTATTGCTTTCAGCAGCTTTTCAGCTATTATTCTCTGTTTATTTTAAGTTCCATTTGCTTATTATGTATTGATGTTGCTTATTTTCCTCCTACATTGTGCTAATTAGTCATTTAAATCACTAACAGATTAGCTTTCATGCCTTTTGTCCATTTTATGCATTCTGACTGTTTTTTAAGTTCTTGTTTCCCAGCTTATTCTTACTTTTCTTAGAAAGTTGTTAGTTTTAAAAAGTCTTATTTTTAAGTGCTCTTTAAGTTTCTTAAAAAAGTTTTTTATTTTTTAAATCAAAAAAAATGTTAGCAAAAAGGGTAAGGTCCAGGACTCGAACCTGCGACCTCACCCTCAACACTCCACACACTTACCATTGCGCCCTTGGGTCTATTCTGTAAGATCTTGGGGTGCTTTGGTATTTAAGGCTTTTCAGCCCAATAAGCCTTCAGCCCTTTTGGGCTTAATAACAGCTTATTTATAAGCTGTTTGTTCAACCTAGCATTTTTCTTACATTCCTTGTAGTTTAGTTGAATTTCCTTGAATTTTTCAGATTTTTTTATAATCATTTAGTATTTTTTATAATTTATTTTCTTTAAAAATTTAAAAAATTCATAAAAAATAAAATAATTATCAGAAAAATATAAACTTTTTTTAAAAAAATTTCTTTTTTCATATAGTTTCTAGGAAAAATATTTGTTTTCTCGTAGGGTCATTTTTGCAACTTTTCATTTTTTTTAAAGAACGGGATTCGTCCCCGTTTTTGTTTTGACTCGTTTTTGGTCTTAACGAACTCCGTTTTTAGTCTAGTTTTTTTTAAACTTCGTTTTTAGTCACGTAGAATCTATTTTAGCTTTAAAAATTATTCTAGGGTTCAAATTGCAAAATTTAGATTTTTAGCCCTCGCGTTTTTACATTTTCGTCTACGTTTTAGATTAATATTGTTCTAGCTTTCGTTTTTAGGTTTATTTAATCGTTTTTGCAATTTAATTAGAAAAATAAAATCCAAACCCTTTTCCATTCAAACATCGATCATCAATCCGTCATTCGATTTTCCATTCAATCCTCGTTGGGACATAACGACCCGGGAACCATACTTCCGGACTTATATATATTTTAATTTGTGAACTCTTGACCAATCCTTGGCTAAAGGTAATTGGTTGAGTGTTTGCCTTTGTTAATATTATATATATATATTATTGACGAATCACTACCCAAAAAACTGGGAGACCCTGGCAAGTTTCTCATTCCATGTAATTTTCCTGAGATAGTTGAATGCTTAGCCTTGGCCGATCTTGGTGCAAGCATCAACTTGATGCCTCTCTCCATATGGAGGAAGCTTTCACTCCCTGAACTTACTCTTACTCAAATGATTCTTGAGCTTGTGAGAGTAGGAAAGTTCCATTTTCCGGCCTACTTTGTAGTCATAGATTATGTTGTCGATCCTTGAGTTCCCTTAATTCTCGAGAGACCCTTTTTGAGGACGTCACGAGCTTTGATTGATGTTTACGGTGAAGAATTAACTCTCCGAGTGAGTGATGAAGCCATAACATTCAAAGTTGGTAACACTTCAAGATACTCCTACAATGATGCTGAATCAATTAACCGAATCGATGTCATCGATATAGCTTGTGAGGAGTATTCTCAAGAAGTGTTAGGATTTTCTGACAATTCCGAGAGTGGCAATCCCACTCCAACTTCTGAACCAATCATTGCTAAATCTTCCCCCTCCCTTACCCTATTTGAGGGAGGTGATTTCATTCTAGAAGAAATTGAAGCTTATCTTGCAAGTGACTCAGTTCCACCGGGAATTGATGATGCTGAATTTAATCCGGAGGGAGACATTCATCTAATTGAAGAAATGTTAAATAAAGACATGTACTCTCCTCTCCCTCCGAAGGACCTAAAGTGTGAAGAACTTAAAAGCATTAAATCCTCAGTTGATGAACCCCCGGAGCTTGAACTCAAGGACTTACCTTCTCATCTCGAGTATGCATTTTTGGAGGGTACCAATAAATTACCCATCATTATTGCTAAAAACTTGAAAGACGAAGAGAAGGAACGCCTCATAAAGGTTTTAAAGTCTCACAAGCAAGCAATTGCTTGGAAACTCTTCGACATTAAGGGTATTGACCCGCAATTTTGCACTCACAAAATCTTAATGGAGGATGACTTTAAACCGGCAGTCCAACATCAAAGAAGGGTTAATCCAAAAATTCATGAAGTTATCAAAAAGGAAGTTGTAAAACTCCTTGATGCCGGATTGATTTACCCTATCTCGGATAGTCCGTGGGTTAGCCCCGTGCATTGTGTACCCAAAAAGGGTGGAATGACCGTTGTGACTAATGAAGATAACGAGTTAATTCTGACTAGGTTAGTTACCGGGTGGCGTGTTTGTATTGACTATAGGAAACTTAACGATGCTACCCGAAAAGACCATTTCTCGTTACCCTTCATGGACCAAATGTTAGAACGATTAGCTGGGAACGAGTACTATTGTTTCTTAGATGGATTCTCTGGGTATTTTCAAATCCCTATTGACCCGCAAGACCAAGAGAAGACAACTTTCACTTGCCCTTATGGAACATTTGCCTATCGACGTATGCCTTTCGGCTTATGTAATGCTCCTAGCACGTTCCAAAGGTGCATGATGGCCATTTTCCATGACATGATCGAGGAAACAATGGAAGTCTTCATGGATGATTTCTCGGTCTTCGGGGATTCCTTCTCATCTTGTCTCTCCCATTTAGACAAAATGCTCAAAAGGTGCGAAGACACCAATCTTGTTCTAAATTGGGAGAAGTGCCACTTCATGGTCAAAGAGGGCATTGTCCTTGGCCATAAGATTTTGAAATCTGAGATTGAAGTAGATAGGGAAAAAGTTGATGTTATTGCAAAATTACCTCCTCCCACGTCTGTCAAAGGAATTCAGAGTTTTCTAGGTCACGCCGGGTTTTATCGTCGATTTATTCAAGATTTTTCTAAAATTGCCCGGCCAATGACCCATCTTCTTGAAAAAGAGACTCCATTCATTTTCTCAACCGAGTGTAGAGAGGCGTTTGAGACCCTTAAGAAGAAATTAACTGAAGCTCCGATATTAGTTGCCCTTGATTAGGACTTGCCCTTTGAAATTATGTGTGATGCTAGTGACTTTGTAGTAGGAGCAGTCCTGGGGCAACGAAAGACCAAACATTTTTAGCCTATACACTATGCGAGCAAGACTATAACCGATGCCCTAGCTTATTATATCTACTAACGGGAGAAAAGATATATTAGCAGAGTAAATGCTTTTGAGAAATTCCGATCTTAACTAGTCGATGTCGACGGAATCATATGTTATACAGACCACGTTATCGGCTCTCAGTATCGGCCTCGCTAAAGCAAGATACTGAAACCGAGATTGCTACCGTGGATTCTTCTCCTCCAAGAATTTGATGTCATTATCTGTGATAAAAAAATAACGGAGAATCTAGCGGCCGACCACTTGTCTAGACTAGAGAATCCCCATCAAAGTAATCCCGAGAAAAAGGAAATTATCAAAACATTTCCTCTCGAGACACTTGGGATGGTGATTTTTGCGTAGGTATTCAACACCCCATGGTTTAACGCTGATAGGCAAATTAACCATAGCGAGGGAATTTTATTGTAAAAGGGATGTCGTCCAACAAAAAGAAATCCTTTTTAAGGATTTAACAATTATTTTTTGGGACGACCCCTGCTTGTTTAGGATTTGTGTGGATCAAGTGATTAGACGATGTGTATATGGCCAAGAAGCCGTTGATATCCTCACAGCTTGCCACAATGGACCCATCGGGGGACATCACGGTTCTAACTACACCGCTAAGAAAGTATTTGATTCTGGTTTCTATTGGCCGACGATTTATCGAGATGCCCATGACTTGGTGGTATGTGCTTAATTACACATACCATTTACCTAGGAAAACGTGCTTAAAAGACCAAAAACATACCAAAAATACATTGTATTTGTGTGTTTTGCATTTGTATTGTGCAGGTAATGGATATTTAAGAAAAGGACAAAAACGAAGCCAAAACAACAAAACCGAGCACGAGAACAGAAAGAGCGTGAAAAAGTCAAAAAGTCAAAATCAAAAAGTCAACCAAAGTCAACTAGTCAAAAGTCAAGTCAAAGACGGAGCCGAAAATGAAGAAATCTTAAATGGGCCAACCCGTACCCATTTAATGGGTCGGGTCAGCCCATTAAGACATCATATATAAAGAGTTATAAGACTTAAGTCTTATATAAGCCCAAATCCAAAAATAGCCCAAATCCCTCTACGTTAAAAGGCCCAAACACTCCTTTAACTGTCGTTAACCCACTCCCTTTTTACCCTTTACATGGTTAGTCCAAAAAGGACTAGCCACGCAAACACACTATACAACTTGAGGGGCTTAAACTGGCAACCTCCTTAAGTTTATATCACCACAAGGACTGCC
Source organism: Tanacetum coccineum (assembly GCA_026074375.1). Taxonomy (NCBI): domain Eukaryota; kingdom Viridiplantae; phylum Streptophyta; class Magnoliopsida; order Asterales; family Asteraceae; genus Tanacetum; species Tanacetum coccineum. Next base: position 11,021 of record BQNB010130238.1, on the reverse strand, counting down.
CATGCAATGAAACTCTACAAGATAAGGGGCCAAAATTGTAAAACTTCAAACCTTCACCCCTGTTATCATCAAAACAGAATACAAACAAGAAAACTAAATTTGGCGCCAAATTTCCTTTCTTGTGTCTTCTCCCATGAACCCCTGCAACCATAAGACAAACCCATCACCATCCATCTTAACTCCACTACACAGGGGCCATCAATTTTTGGCGCCGTTGCCGGGGAGGAATGTAAGACGATTCTCGTTGCGTTGGACAATTAGTTCTTTGAAGATCCTTCTGTGAGAAGTTATTTTGCTTATTTTCTTATAAAAATAAAAAAATACAAAAAGATTTTCTTTTTCTTTTTTATTATATATATAAGACAAGAAAAATCAAAAATATAAAAAAAATTGTCCTTATATATAAATAAAATGAATCAATCATATAATACTCTCAACTTTGAGTATTATCATTAATAAGTTCCCGAACCAAAGATCAAAAACTTGCCTTTTGTGTCACTTGCGAGGTACGGCTCACCTTTGAAAGTTAAACAAACTATAAGAGGGGTATAAGGAGGGTTGTTCCGAGGAACTACGACCCTAAAGGAGAAGGTTTTTAATAGCTTCGCGCTTTCCTACTCCTCCGCTCCTTTGTGCGTTTTTCTTTTAGAGAGCTACCGTGAAGCTTGTTGATTATTAGGTTTAAGTTGTCTTATCTCATTGTCCGTTATTAAAATAAATCTTTGTGAATCAATTGTTGAAAAACCAAAAAAAAATTAATTAGTATAAATTCTCTTTTTAGTGCATGCGCACTCGTTCTAAATCCCGTAATTTTAACCGTCCTCAACAACAAGTCCCACCGGCTTTTGTTGAACCATTTGATCTTGAAGAACCTATTGAAAATCAAGATCCTCCCGTAGTTACGATGGCCGATACACGTACTATGGCACAATTGCTCCAAGCACCCACCGAGGGTTACGAGGATGCAATCGTTGTTCCCGCGATCACCGCGGACAACTTTGAGCTTAAACATGGTTTGCTCACTCTTGTGCAAAATAAACAATTTTTCGGACTTGATAAAGAAGATCCTCATGCTCACATTCGATATTTCAACAAGATCACTTCTACTTTGAAGTTCCCAAACGTCCTGAGTACGTCGATTAAGCTTATGCTTTTTCCATTTTCCCTTAAGGGGGCCGCTCGAATTTGGCTTGAAAAAGAACCCCCTCGATCGATTCTTACTTGGGATGATCTTGTTTCGAAATTCATCAACCAATTTTTCCCTCCCTCCAAGACAACAAATCTTCGTAATGAAATCACAAATTTTCAACAAAGATTTGATGAATCGTTTTATGAGGCATGAGACCAATTCAATGATCTTCTTCGGGCATGCCCACATCAAGGGTTTTTAGAATTGCATCAACTCGATACATTCTACAATGCCTTGAACTTGAGTGATCAAGATTCGTTGAATTTCGCCGCGGGTGGTAATTTTTTGGATAAAATGCCTTGAGATTGCCTAAGAATCATAGAGATCAAATCCAAAGTTCGTCATTCACGAAGCAAAGCAATTGTTGCCAAAGTGAGTACGAGCTCTTCTACCCCCGGTGTCTCACCCAATGTTTCCGAACTTAAAGATATGGTGAGGGCATTGCTTCTCGATAAGAAAAACCAATCCTAAGCTCTCGCTACCGTAAAAGCGGTCGAGGAAAGTTGTGTAACTTGCAGTGGTGCTCATTCTTACCGTAATTATCCCGCCACTGATGGTAATGTTTATCGTGACAATATTCAAGAATACGCTTCACAAGCCGCCGCGGTTAACTACAACCAAGGAAATACCGATTACTGTCCCCCGATGGCTGTGAATCAAATCTGACCTCCCGGTTTTCCTCCCGTTCAACAAAACCAAGGAAATAGTCAAAACCGTTGCAACCAAAACCTGGGGAATAATTACAACCAAGGCCTAATTTATCGACCCCCGGTTAATCAACCCCTAGCTTACCAAGCTCCGGCTCCTCAAAAACAAGGTATGTCAAATGATGACTTTCAAAACTACGTCAAAGCTAATGATGTGGTCATGAAAAATATGCAAAACCAAAACCAAAACTTACAAAACCAAATGACCAATTTGACCAACTTGTCGACCAATTTTTTGAATTCTAATACCGCTTATCCTTCGGGCTCGGGTTCTCTTCCAAGCAACACCGTTGCTAACCCGAAGGGTGATATAAAAGCAATCACCACCCGAAGTGGTGTTTCTTATAATAGACCCCAAGTTCCACCTCCGCCTTCTTCTCTTCCTAAGGTAGTGGAACACGAACCCGAGGTGACAAAGGATATGGTGCAACCGATGCCTGAAGACATCCAACCTCCGGTGGTCCAAATTGATGAGCCCGTTGTTGCTCCAAAGACTAAACCAACATTACCTTATCCTCCAAGGGCTAACAAAGAGAAGCTCCATGAAAAAGACGATCTTTTAGCCTCAAAAATTATGGAGATTTTTTAGAATCTCCATTTCAAGCTAAGTTTCGCGAATGCTCTCCTTCACATGCCTAAGTTTGCCCCAATGTTTAGAAAACTTCTTAATAACAAGGATAAGATAATTAAATTAACCAAAACCCGAATGATACTTGAACTTGTCGACCGAACGATTTATACTCTTACTGGCATTGCCGAGGATGTTTTTGTGAAAGTTGGAACATTTTTCTTTCCGGCCGACTTCGTAGTCGTTGATTATATTGCCGATCCTCGGGTTCCTTTAATTCTCGGGAGACCCTTCTTGAGGAAAAGTTAAATCTCCCGGATTTGACCAAGACCCAAATGATACTTGAACTTGCCGACCGAACGATTTCTACTCCTACCGGCATCGCCAAGATGTTTATAGTGACAGTTAGGATGTTCAATCTTACGGAAAAAGGTAATATATATTAATACTTATATAAGATTAATACATATAAACCCCACTTTTCTAGCCTGACTTCGTGGCCTTGACTACGTCGCCGATCCTCGGGTTCCCTTAATTTTAGGAAGACCTTTCTTGAGGACGGCATAAATGACCCTTTGACATGATGACCAATCCATAACATTCAAAGTTGGTGATACTAAGACATTCTCCTACAATATCATTGAATCGGTTAAATGAGTCGATGTCATTGATGTAGCTTGTGAGGAGTATGCTCAAGAAGTACTTGGATTTTCGGATATTTCCAAGAGTGGCAATCCCACCCCAACTTCGAACCAATCATTCACTTTTCCCCTCCCTCACGTCCCTTCGAGATATGAATTTTCTTCTTGAGAAACGGATGGATTTTCCAGCTTTGAAGATAGCCAGTTTCACCAGAAATTGATGACTCTTACTATGATCCGGAGGGAGACGTTCTTCTACGGAAAGAATTTTCTTAAAGATATCCATCGTCACCACCTCTCCCCCACAAAACTTAAAGTTGTTAACCAAAAAATGAAAAATCTTCAATTGATAAACACCCGAGTCAAACTTAAGACTTACCGCCTCACCTACTTATATATGCATTTTTTGGAGGGTTAACCGACAAATTACTCGGCAAAAATTGCTAAAGACTTGAAAGATTGAGGAGAAAGACGCACTCATAAAGGTTTTGAAGTCACACAAGCAGCTCTCGCTTGGCAACTTATTGATAATAAGGGTTTTAACCCAAATTTTTTACATACAGAATTCTAATTGAGGATGACTTCAAACCGCGGTCCAACACCCAACGAGGTACAATCGAAAATCGCATGAGGTGATCAAAAAGGAGGTTCTTATACCCTTGATGCCGGATTGATTACCACTGTCTCTATAGTCCCTTGGTGAGCCCCAGGCTTGATTGCCGAAAAAGGGGTGGCTTACCGTTGTTAAAATGAAGAAAACGCTTAATTCCTACTCGGTTTCCATAGTGATGGCGCGTATGCATTGACTACCGAAAGTTAAATGACGCCACCCGTAAAGACCACTTTCCATTACCATTTATGGACCAAATGCTTGAGAGACTAGCAGGAAACGAATACTATTATTTTCTCGACGATTTCTCGGGTTACTTTTAAATTTACATCGACCCTCAAGATCAAGAAAAAACCACATTCACGTGTCCTTATGGAACGTTCGCCTATCGTCGCATGCCTTTTGGCTTATGCAATGCACCGGGCACGTTCCAAAGGTGTATGATGGCTATCTTTCACGATATGATCGAAAAAATGATGGAAGTCTTTATGGACGACTTCTTGGTCTTTGGGAATTCATTCGGAACTTGCCTCTCCTATTTGGACAAGATGCTTAAACGGTGTGAAGACACCAATCTTTGTCTAAATTGGGAAAAGAGTCACTTTATGGTCAAGGAAGGAATTATCCTTGGCCATAAGATTTCCAAGAACAGGATTGAGGTTGATAAGGCTAAAGTTGATGTTATTGCTAAGCTACCTCATCCCACCACCGTCAAAGGAATTCGGAGTTTTCTTGGTCACGCCGGGTTTTATCGTAGATTTATTCAAGATTTCTCGAAAATAGCCCGGCCGATGACCCGTCTTCTTGAAAAAGATACTCCGTTCTTCTTCTCCAAAGAGTGTATTGAAGCTTTTCAAACACTTAAGAAAAAATTGACCGAAGCACCAATATTAGTTGCCCCCGATTGGGACCTACCTTTTGAGCTCATGTGTGACGCGAGTGATTTTGCAATAGGTGCAGTCTTGGGGCAACGAAAAACAAAACATTTTCAGCCTATACACTATGCAAGCAAAACTATGACCGATGCTTAAGCTCATTACACCACGACGGAGAAAGAATTACTTGTCGTGTCCTATTTAGTCTTGTCAAAAAGCATAGTGTATACTGATCATTCGGCTCTAAAATATCTTTTTGCAAAACAAGATGCAAAGCCGAGATTGCTCCGGTGGGTTATATTGCTTCAAGAATTTGATATCACCATTCGTGATAAAAAAAAGGAGTCGAGAACCTCGCCGCTAACCATTTGTCCCGATTAGAGAATCCTCACAAAGTGTGCTCGATAAAAAGGAAATAAATGAAACATTTCCTCTTGAAACACTTAGTATGGTATCTTTTCGTGGTGATTCTAGTACCCCATGGTTTGCTGATTTTGCAAATTACCATGCGGGAAACTTTGTTGTGAAAGGGATGTCATCCCAACAAAAGAACAAATTCTTCAAAGACGTGAAGCATTACTTTTGGGACGACCCCTATTTTTTCAAAATCTGTGCGGATCAAGTCATCTGGCGGTGTGTTCATGGCCAAGAAGCCATTGATATTCTTAAGGCTTGCCACAATGGACCTACCAGGGGACATCATGGCCCGCACTACACCGCCAAAAAGGTGTTTGACTCTGGTTTTTATTGGCCCACAATCTATCGTGATGCCCATGACTCAGTCAAATCATGTGACTCTTGTCAACATCATGGGAAAATCTCACAAAAAGATGAAATGCCCTAAAATGCCATCTAAGTTTGTGAGATTTTCAACGTATGGGGCATCAATTTTATGTGATCGTTTCCGTCTTCACGAGGGAACAAGTATATACTCGTGGCCGTCGATTATTTGTTGAAATGGGTTGAAGCGAAAGCACTCCCCACCAACGACGCCCGAGTTGTTGTTAAAATTTTAAATTCTCTCTTTGCTCGATTTGGAACTCCCCGCACTATCATTAGTAATCACGTTATGCACTTTTGCAATGACTAATTCGCAAAGGTCATGCTTAAGTACGATGTCACTCACCGTCTTGCTACCGCGTATCACCCCCAAACAAGCGGGCATGTGGAAGTCTCTAACCGTGGTTTGAAAAGAATCTTGGAAAG